>NQII01000238.1:928083-950143 GCA_002778355.1 Clitarchus hookeri | reverse complement strand
GGGGGTTGTTGTGGGCCAGCGTCGCTCTAAAATTCCTAAACCGTCACACGACACCATTTAACAGATACTTTATCTCCCTTCTTTTTAAAATTTTTAACCAAAAATATATATCTTGATAATAAGTCTTTGTCGAAGTATATTCATAAAAATTACCTTTTATCTCTTCACCATTTGAGTCTTTTAAAATATTAGTACGAATAATGCATTAAAGTTAGTGTATTTTTTTGTGATACAGGTTGCATGGAAATGCAAATGAAGTATAATTGGGATTGTTGGAATACAGCAATACTTGACCCATGAAAGGTTACCCCTAAATTTTAAGGTGGTGTATGATGGCTACTACATTGACACTAATGACAATCTTTACTGAACAAACAGAAATACAATTATAAGCAAACAGCATCCCATTAAATTTTCAGAAAAGGCATTTACAAATACTTGCCCTGCATTAATATAAAATGTTGATTACAGCTCATGTAAAAGGGTTGCCACATAACTTTAAAGCTACTCTGCCAAATCCTGTGTAACACAGAGTACAAAGTCGCCAAAAATGTTTCGATTAATATTAAAGAAACCAAACATTTTAATATTGAACAAAACCTGAGTCATTGTTATCAAACAACTTAATTTCGTTTGTTACTTTTTGTTTACTCATAGCAAAAAACAACCACAGATGAAAAATTGTTATGTCTGTGCCAAAGGTCTGAACAAAAGTAATAATATTCGGTATTTAGATAGGCATAAATTAGTAAAATAACAAAACAAACGAACTAAATTGCCAGATGAAACAAATATCACATGGTCACCTACCCCCCTTGTCAGGTGAAAGATACAGTGTATTTTGTCAGCTATACACACATCAGAATTCAGCAAGACTCGATAATAGTAAATATTTATTTTGTTTCTTCTTTTGAAAATAATCGCATGCAATGTACAGCATTTAAAACACATTCGACATCGAACAAGTATCCAAATGGTACCTTCACAGCAAACAGTGCAGAAAACTTTACAAAAATATGTTGGATTAGATGTTCTTGTGTAACACTATGAGATCAGACAGATCGAAAAAACTTTCTGTCTGCAGGCGAGATTTTTAACAAATTGCACAAAGTCCCAAGAAAAATAAATAATTTGTTGTAGTTTCTCTGAAGCTTCATATAACTAACGGAATTTAATCTTAAAGACTTCTGCGCAGCTTCTCGTATACATACCTACAATGTTGACCAGTGTATATGGTTAAAAAGTTAGTGAATTTATAATTTAAAAATTTTGTATAATGTACAGTTTGTTTAATTTAACACTTAAGATTTATATATTTACAGTGTGTTAGTTAATTTACTGGAACGAAAAACCATAAACATATTTGCATTTATATTATGATATTAAAATAATGCAGCGAATTGCAGAAAACCTACGGCAGTATTTAAACATAGAAACCTGTTATCATTATTTATTATGTTTGATAGTTCTTTGTTTCTCTGCGATCGAAATTAGTAAACATGTTACACTGTATATATATACAGTGTTATTGAAATTAGTGCATATATTTTGAGGAATACAAGGGGCAATTTGGACAAGTGTTTTGATGTATTAACATGGTGTCGGAAAAGCATCCTTATTCTAAAAATGAAATAAAACGCAAGACGCACTGTTGTTGTTGAAGATGCCCTCGCGGGCAAACAGTGCCTCGTCTGTCCATGGCAGGGAAGTTTGGAACAGTGATGCGCTACTGCCAGAACCACCTCACAAAGTCAAGTCGACGACGATAATCATCACTAAAGCCATATGTGCTACTTGACGTATACCACCGTGCAACCAGGTTAACGGTCATCACTTTGAACAATTACTGTACTTGCGGTTTCGAGCTTTGAGTGAGTGTGCTTAATGTTCTTTACATAATAACTATTGTTATTATTGCTTATAGCATATGCGTCTTGGGTTTTATTTTTATTTTTTTAGCCTAAGGATGCACTTCCGACTCCATGTTCATTCCATGAAAATACTATTCTTGACACCTCCTTGCATTCCATTAATTATCTTATTCATGTTGTCGTAAAGTCTTAAGTGAAGACGGGGATTATATTATTCCTTCTTTTTTCTATCGTTTCGGTCTTTAAGGTACAACTGCTGAAACCAGTAGTGGACTTTTCGAATTTTGTTTCTTTCGTAAGGGTCATAATGCAAAATATGTGACATTGAAGGATTTATCTGAATTGGATCCGCGATACAAAATTTGTTGGAATACTGTTCGTGTACATAAAGCTGTTGCTAATCATACTGCTGTAAGTAGTGTGTATTCTACACCCATGCCCTTTTCTCGGAAGAAGATAAATTTCGAGATTGGTGATCAAATTTGGCTTTATCGGAAGTTAGTTGGTACTACTTGTAGCATGCATGTACTCGGTCATGTTGAAATGTTGCTTAATCCATAACGTAAAATTAAAATAATGTATCTGTATCTTTGTTAAGTTATTTGTTATAATTAATAGTTGTGTTTCAAAACTGTTTTAATTTTATAAACCAGACAAAGATTACGATATTCTGACTTCAAAAAATTTTTATGAAGTTAAAAGCGAACGATTAGAGAGCTTCCTTAGGAATTACATACCACATAATAAACGCATATATGCCTATAAATAGAGATATACAAAAATTTGTGTACAGGGGGAAATAGGGGGAAAACTCACATTCTCCCCCTTATTTTATGTTCCTGCACCATCATGGTACAAGTTAAGACAATGACAATCAATGATGATGTAACATCTATTTTTAGAATCTTAATTTCACGGAATTTGAGGCTCTTATAGGTAACGTTTGATGTTATAAAGCCCAAATTTTTCCCCTCCACCTATTTATAGAGGAAACTTTTTGCGCTCCCCTCCGAGACATAAATCCTTGATACATTCCTGTTGCTCAATAAACAATATACATGTACAACTGATTAGCTGCAATTACCACCGAAGGAGAGAGAAACTTCAAAGGAAAATTTATTGGAAGCGCAAAAAAACAATGTCAAAATATTTTATTAAGAAATGCAGACCTATTACGTACAAGTAAAATCAATATGTACGTCTAAATCACAGATCTAAACACAAAGGTCTGACCTTTACATTTATTGAGTGGTATATGATGTTAAATGTGCTTTACATGAATAACGTTTTGATTGAAGTGGCAAGCAGTGGAAAAAAAATCAAGCACACTGTGAATGTTAAAAATTTTAAACCACCGTATCTACACCACCCACAAAAAACCTCCCATACAATAAAAGCTCACAAATAAGCCCACCACAAACGAGATGCAACAACTACGCCACACTACATCCTTTATTTTCTCCAGGGATCTCTACACAAACTACGCACACTGCCACTGGCACAGATCCACCCCTTCAACCAACATTCCCTCATAACATATTACGTAATAACACATGCACATGCATTACAAATAATGAAATGTAAATTATGTTCACAGCAATTTTTATGAATCAATAAGCATGAATACTCACCTGTCATATTGTTTTCAGATGAGTATCATGGAAACGATGGCATTGCTACTTTTATCTCTCCTTATGGGTATCCCTTATACCATAGCCATCAATTCAAACAGTATTTTTCCGACCTTCAAAGTTTACATCGGTATATACTGGCATGATTAAAACATGACATAGTTTATGAAGAATCAGTTCCATTGATTTATCATATTCCACTGCGGATGCCACAAGCAATTTATATCACAAGAAAATGGGAATATTAAATGGGCAATTAAAACATAAGTTACTTATGAACAAATGCAACAACTTTTTCAGCAAACATTAACAATTTACACAATGATGTCATAATAGAATTCCAGGCAGAAACAGAACTCCAAACATGCACAAGCAGAGGTGTCTAAGTTATCTGAGATTTATTCACTTGGTGCTGTAATATGTACACTATCTAACAAACACAATAATCAGTTAATTAAGAATGATAGCGTCCTCACGCCTAACCTTAATCGCCTTAGAAATTCCGTATACGCGAACAATAGGGCTATAAAATAAGTTGTGGAAAATCAAAATACCACCTCTCAAATTGACGATAGATTGAATTTCATAGTAGCAAAGATTAATAACATCAGACTCTCAAAATGACGTTATGGCACATCAGCTATCACAGAATTACTGGCACTATCGCAACTACTAATGCTCTCTATTGTCCTTCAAATAATAAATACATTGTTACATGNACTAGCAAAAAAGTATGAAGGTTTATTTTGCCACCCAGTTTCCACTCAAAGGTGCTTCCCACAACGGAACCCGCCTTAATCACGGGGTAGAATCACACGGCAAATAAATACATTGTTACATGAAACAGAAAATATGCCATGTCGTCTTGCGTCTTTTCTGTGTGCTCGCGGGGGCCCTACACGATACTAGGCAGGTGTACCAGTTTTTTTGGCTCTTCAGTGTACTACTAACACAATTTCAATCACGAAATAGATCATGCTATTTACACACTGCCGAGATGGTGGTAGCACTTAACTTTCAGTCACAACTTGTAGAATTTACAGCTACAGCTACAATCAGACAATATTTATCGTATTCGCAGTGAGATCGCATCAAAAATACTAACCTGTTTTATAGGACTGTACTTCTCAAAGCAACAACCATCCAAGATCGAAACATGCCGCTTTGAATGTCACAACGACACACTCACTAAAATCAATGAGGTACTACCATAAAAATTCCTGAAAAGTAACATGCAGTCGCCACTCTTCATTGATTGTTTAAAAAGCACCATTGAAAAATTACACCACGAGTAAAATGGCACATCATAATTACATTTTACGTGTCACTGCGATTTACGCTCGGCGCACACACTACTGATACAGTATGAAACATAATTTGTGATACACGAGCACCAAACTCTACAAAAATTCATATTGGAATTCCAACCCACTGGTAAAACAATACTTACCTCCAACCAGAAAAGCTTCAACCAACCACTGGCATCCATGTTCCCAAGAAATCACAATCTTTACACACAGAAAGGTATATTCACTCTAACCTATCACACAAAACTGCAGAATTAAAACAACAAACACTTGAACAGCCATGGATCACAACTACGTATTTTTTAATTTGAAAACCCTTCCCCAATATTTTAATTTCATAACAACAANAATTACACCACGAGTAAAATGGCACATCATAATTACATTTTACGTGTCACTGCGATTTACGCTCGGCGCACACACTGCTGATACAGTATGAAACATAATTTGTGATACACGAGCACCAAACTCTACAAAAATTCATATTGGAATTCCAACCCACTGGTAAAACAATACTTACCTCCAACCAGAAAAGCTTCAACCAACCACTGGCATCCATGTTCCCAAGAAATCACAATCTTTACACACAGAAAGTTATATTCACTCTAACCTATCACACAAAACTGCAGAATTAAAACAACAAACACTCGAACAGCCATGGATCACAACTACGTATTTTTTAATTTGAAAACCCTTCCCCAATATTTTAATTTCATAACAACAANCGAACAGCCATGGATCACAACTACGTATTTTTTAATTTGAAAACCCTTCCCCAATATTTTAATTTCATAACAACAATCATCACTCTCCTGCATTTTCCAATAAGTTCGAAAAAATGAGACGGCACACTATATTGTGTAAAATACAGCTATCCCGCACAATGAATAATACTAGTTATGTAATTACCCGAGTGAATAATTCTCCCGTTCCGTCAATGTCCAACTAACAAGCCAAACAAACCAGATCTCTTTCATCCTTCATCAATGCTCGAGGCAAAATCTACAGGTCGCCGGGTGCGAACCGAAGACGCCAACCAAGGGATGCCAAGCATTATCAAACAACTGGCAGCTAACAATCAATTTAACACACTAAATTATTCTTTTCCTAATATTATGTGAGTACATTTACCAAAATTACCATCCGCGCGAGCATAGTGCACTTAACTGGCCCCAGCCTGCTACTTGGCAAGACACTGTATTTATGCGCAACGGGAAATTATATTCAGCACATTACAAAATCAGTATCAGCGGCTGGCATGAAATGTAGTACTGACAACTTAAAAGAGGCCAATATCTTATAACAATGACACACGAAGCTCTCAGTAACCTCCCGCGTTCATTGAAAAGAAAAAGTACTGAAAACATACTATAAGTGAGACCTCAATTTTAATAAAAAATTAAATCTAGCATACGTTTGCAACATATATCATGAGCACATTCCCCACTACTTGTCTCGAAAATTCCAATCCCATTACAGTTAATGTAGCATACTTTCGACTACCGAGGAGCCGCGGTGGTGTGGTTGTTAGACTTCTCGCCTCCCACCTAGGCGACCCGGGCTCGATTCCTGGCGGGGTCGCTCCCAGACTTTCGCGTGTGTGAATGGTGCTGGACGATGCCGCTGGTCGGCAGGCTTTCTCTGGGATCTCCAGTTTCCCATGCCCTTTCATTCCGCCGCTGCTCCGTACTCAACTCGTTTAACCCTCAACGTCTCTCAATACCTCGATGTTAAGAGCCGTCCAAATCTCTTCACTCACTCTTTTTTATTGCCGGGATACCAAAATAATCATATCTATCATTTTCCGCAACTACTGAATTATATGTCTTAGATTAAATTATATCATGTGATAATTTAACTATTACCCTACTTACTCCGTAACGAAGCTTTGTTCCCATTATCTTTCTCTTTTGGTGCACCTTGATGACCGATTATCACATTAGTGACAATCTCTCTCTAACATGTGTAATAATAAGTAGAGAAAGTATACTGTAGAGAATGAAAAGACATGATCTATTTTCTCAATGTACATATATACAATTAGATATATATGACAAAGACGTATAAAGTTACACATGATATATAACCATATATTCTAGCATCTATCAGAGTTACATTTAAACTCATGACTTAATACAGGTTATATCTCAAGTATACATTATACGTATGTTATATATATTATAAATGTTAAATGTTTCTAAATCATAGCTCATTTTACTTTTAAACCATTGTGTATCTTTGTGTTACAACTATATCATTGCGTGGACACAGGAAACAAATTGTGTGGTACATGAAAATCTGTTTTCACAACTGACAAAAACACAGTGGCGACAACACTGAAGGGCATTTCATCAACCTGGGATTATGTAGGACACATCGAACAAACTAGTTTATTCTTTTAATAGTCCGATCTGAGAATATTTTGGCCAATATGAAGCATCATAGAAAAAATAGATCGCCCTTGACATTACCAGTAACAAGCCGTATTGGTATAAATACGCTAATTGGTTCAGTGTAAATGTTACCTATTGTAAAAAGTGTAAATGTATGTTCAACAAGCGTAGTGAGGGCTACTACCACACACCCACCCACATACCTCCCTATACTCAGCCATTTCTTGCACGCGCAGCAGCGACTCAGAAATCGGCTGAAGTCACCAGTCAGTGCATTCATGGGTAACCCCTCCAGTTAATCGACGTACTGCTTGAGAGGCAGAGTACAGACAGCTCTACATATCATCTACTACCGGCACTTCTAACTCCTATTGTGTCGCATTCATACAGACTCCCATCTTCAGTTACATGTCATCATTTAAAAAAAAACAAAAAGGGAGCCACCACACTTCACTTAATTTTACCTTAAAAGAATCTACTTAAACAGATGCGCTCAATTGGCATTCGACACTCCTCTGACCCGACTTTCTATCTCCAACTTTCCTGCNTATCATCTACTACCGGCACTTCTAACTCCTATTGTGTCGCATTCATACAGACTCCCATCTTCAGTTACATGTCATCGTTAAAAAAAAAAAACAAAAAGGGAGCCACCACACTTCACTTAATTTTACCTTAAAATAATCTACTTAAACAGATGCGCTCAATTGGCATTCGACACTCCTCTGACCCGACTTTCTATCTCCAACTTTCCTGCAGAGATGAGGACCTCACTTAAATTTACTTTGGGGAGAGATGTTACACACTGCCCCGTTGTGTACGCCCTGTCACAATAATAACAGTGAAAGAAGCCACAGGCACGTTTACACAACTTTGGAACCGTAAAATTGAGTCGGAATGGAATGTGCAATTATTCACATCAAATTGCACAGACCGCCAGAAAATGTGGACATCAGAACATTCTATTGGAAGTTCAACAATCTAGAAACAGACCCCGCCTCCAGTGCACAACATGAGCAAATCAGAACTAATAACGACAGTACACAGGTGGATGAGCGCGAAGAATGGACCGGACTGCGAGACAGAGAATCGGGGCAGTCGGAGAGTGTCAAGGGGTGTGGGTAGTGACGAGACCAGGAGCTGGGGGCATTCCACTTTTTGAGTGGTGGGTCCAGTGTGTTAGGCCCGGTGAGTTCCTTTCATTGACATGCTGCCTCTATGATTGGTACAACTATCGTTTCATCCTGGATAGATGGATATATTGTAGTGATATGTAAGTAGAGATTTTATTAATAAATACTTTATTATAATTTTGATACCAGATTCTCCTCTTAATTTATCCACCTATAGTTCTAATTATATCCCTTCCCACTTTCTAGTCTGATGGGAGTTAGAGCATGGCAGTACGACCAGAGAAAGCATGAAAATCTCCANTTCCCACCTATAGTTCAAATATATATCCCTTCCCACTTTCTAGTCTGATGGGAGTTAGAGCATGGCAGTACGACCAGAGAAAGCATGAAAATCTCCAATGTTGTATGCCACTAATGTCCCAGTACCAGAATTCGATAGTAGTGTGAGTGAAAATGAAACTCTCATTAATGTTCGCAGAAGTAAATGTGTACATATTAGATTTCTATCTGTCAGCCAAGTGAATGTAGGAAGATGCTATGGTTATTATGTATACAGTAAGCAAACTAATAGACAGATCATAAACATGCCTCAAAACTCAATACAGACAGACTTCAAACAGGCTTCAAGCTGCGCCAAGGCCTATTTTGTGCATATTTCCCCATAATGTTAAAAATACCTTTACAGCCAATCACATGTAGCCTGTAACAGTTAAAATATATGGGCATTTAATTTAATTAAGTAAGGCATAACATTGCATTTTACTCGATTTATCAGTCAGGTAGTCCCCTTTTCATTTCTCTACTAACCGCCTTACAGGTCCTCGGTTTTAAGCCTGCTGGTGCAGTCAGACCGCTCGCCTCCTACCACAATGTACTAGGTCCTATTCGTGGCAGGCCATTCCCGATTTTTTTGTGTGAGAAAAATTGGCACTCAATGCCATTGCGGTACACTAATTTATTTTGCCACACCAATTCGTTTAAGCTCCATTAACACCCCAGCTCGACTTCGCTGATGTCGAAGATCACATCTGTTTGCACAGCCAAAATTTCTACTGGAAGAAAGATGCGGCACATAAAACTGAAATTTGTTATTTTTATTAGAATATATTTTGTATATAAATACTTAATTTTTTTGATCCATAACATCGTTGTAAAAATTCTACAAAGATCATTTCTGTAAGGGGAATAACTGGCAGGCTCTCCGAGCAAGATTGCAGGAAAAATGCCGATATAGGCCTTGGTACTCACTGTTTTATTATAACGCATTCTCCCACCCCAATGCAGAAGTAGGGTAATGGCGAGTCGGGCGCAGATATCATATATCAGAATTAGATCACCCGCCACCTCGGTTCTTGAGGCGACCTGGGGTGGCCATGTTGTCATGACACCCGAACACCATATTGGATCTTTGTGACCTTGACCTAGACCCTTTGCTCGTGACCTTAAATTACCTGGAACAATTTTTTTAAATCGTAACAATTTTCAAAAAAATTATAAAACGCACAAAAATATAATGTTACTTAACCCCGCCCTTAGATAACCCTTCCATACTCACCCCACACCCCCCTCCCCACAATCCCTCATCTCTCAATCATGAAAATTAAGACAAATCGTAAAAAATCGAAAAATATCTCTAAATAATCCATGACCATGCAACATAAACATCAGACACTTCCCACCACCCTCACCTCTACCCCTCCACTAAACCATACCACCGAATCATAAAAAAATCGAGAAAAATTACAAAAAATCGAAAAATATGTTCTAAAAATCTAAGAACACCTAATGTTTACATCACACTAGCCTCATTACTATAACCTACCCCCCTCTACATTTTGGAAACAGCCAAAAAAAACTATCATACAAATTCGAGAATAATCGTAAAAAAATCGAAACATTAATTAAAAAAATCGTCAAGTAAAACACATAATGTTACCTCACACTCCCCATCCGCACATATCGCCCCCCTTACCAACACANAAAAAAATCGTCAAGTAAAACACATAATGTTACCTCACACTCCCCATCCGCACATATCGCCCCCCTTACCAACACAAACTCCACACAACAACCCTCCCTATCTTAATAAAGGGACAAAAATCGCAAAAAAATCGAAAGAAACTAATAAACATTTAGGATTTAGGAACGTATTACATCACATACTCAGACACCAATGTTCGATGTTTGGGGACATTGACCCTGTGCTCAAGACCTTGAATGACTTTCAAATAAAAATGTTAAAAATCGCAAATATCTAAGAATATTTTAAAGATCGAGGAACATATAATGTTACCCTATCCTACCCATCGCACCTCCACTCACCCTAAGCAACCCTCCTTTCAAACTCCACCCCTTACGAACATAAAAAATCGAGAAAAATGGCAAAACTTCGAAAAATTTATTTAAAAATTGAAGACATAAATCTTTAACCTCACACTTCTCCCACCACCTTCGCCTCTCCACCCCAAAACCTCCCTAGTCATAAACAATATCTAAAAAATCACAAAAACTAAATATATGAAAATCGAGGAACATATTACTTTAACCTCACACTACACCACCCTACACCCCATCTGCCCTGTCTCAAAGCACTCTCCAGTCATAAAAAAACCGAGAAAACAACTGTAAGATCGAAAGACAAATATAAGTGTAAGAACATATTACTTCACTGATTCAGACTTCCATACTGGTTGCTGGTGACCTTGACCATGACCCCAATGACCTTATACTCGAAAACCGAGAAAAAATTTAAAAATAATAGAAAGAAAGTAACAACGGTTTAGGAACATATTACATCACTGACTCTGACACCCATGTTAGATGTTGGTGACACTGACCTTGATGTCAATGACCTTGAACTTGATAAACCAAGAATAAATTGTAAAAATTGAAAGAAACTTTTAAATGTTTAGGGACATATTACATAACTTACTCATACGCCTATGATGGATGCCAGGGGCCTTGACCTTAACCACAATAACCTAGAAAACAAATAATTTAGAAAAAATGTTAAAAATTCGAAAAATATAAAAAATCGACGAACATATGTTACTGACTCTGACCCCACATGTTAGATCTTGGCGACCTTGACCCCAGAGACAAATTCTTAGAATTGAGAAAAAATAGTACAAATCGACGAACAAATAAGTTACTGTCTCCGACCATCATGTTGAATGTTGGCGACCATAAATGTAACCCTAATAACCTGAAACTCAATACAATAAAATCGAGAAAAATTTAAAAACCTGTAAAAAAATTACATACCTAATGTGAAAAAATCAAATTTGATATGTTTGCCCCTCAAAGTTTAAAATATTGTTAACATGGCAGAGCACAGCTACTCCCCGATACGACGATCAGTATACGACTGAACACCCATATCTATATTTCATTGGCTATATAGCCGAACAATCCTACGACCACCAAAGTGAATTATTAACTTTATGTAGCACACATAACANTATCTATATTTCATTGGCTATATAGCCGAACAATCCTACGACCACCAAAGTGAATTATTAACTTTATGTAGCACACATAACACACACACACCTACAACCCACAAACGCAAACAACAACACACATCTCGTCGCACCACTTCCTTTGGCTTTTACTTACCATAGCTCAGCCACCATCAACATACATGCATGTCACCAACCCTTCAACTGANACCACTTCCTTTGGCTTTTACTTACCATAGCTCAGCCACCATCAACATACATGCATGTCACCAACCCTTCAACTGACTCCCCCCTTCCTTGAAAATAACTCACCAAAGATCGTCCCCTCATTATCCAACAACACGATTCTCCATCCCTCCCTTTTTCTACAGAAAAAACAACTACCGGTTCCTGAAGAGATACAATCTACCAAAGACTAGCTCCTGCCAATACCGATTCCTGCAGAAATGGCTAGAGCAGTGGACAAGACCAACCGATCATATCATCCACCAATACCAACAGTCGATGACCTCCCAAAACTCAATATTATTGTCGTATTCTCTCATCTTCATAGCTTTAGTGCTAATCTGCTAAAGATGTCTGCGAAAAGGACTGATTTTTTGAGATATTCGTTCTTATCAGTGCTCGTCTGGGGAAAGTTATCATGATAAAGAGTAAAATGCATATGTGAGTTAGAGAAAAATTTTGTATTCAAGCTGGTCGGCTTCCATATACTCACTGGGCTCCTTATTAATTAGAAGCTTGTATAGCCCAGTGGTTCCAGAAATTTGGTAATCGCCTCTTTGGAAATCCCACCAGATTGAAACTCTATTTCATTATCACCGAAGAAACATTTATTGACATACTTGAATACATTCTACATCGTACCATTATTACGATATGTGTATCATCGCAGGTATGTGCGAACGAAGCAATGGGCATTTCTGGTTCTTCATTGGCTCATCAATATCAACTATTTCTATATTCCCGACTACAGATGCTTTGCCACCCTATCTGAATACATCGATACGATTTCTAATGGGATTTAATATTTCTTCTTCGTGGCAACTCTNGATGCTTTGCCACCCTATCTGAATACATCGATACGATTTCTAATGGGATTTAATATTTCTTCTTCGTGGCAACTCTTATATTAGTAATGCTCTGTGGCTATCATAAGTGGAAACTCGTGTAGCCTGCTGTTAAGATACATGCCACTGGCCAAAATGCTGTTTATTTGTATCATGTTAACAGCAAAATGTTTAAGGGCCACAACGACTCTTGTTTTTTTTTTAGCTTTGTTGATCCGTGGCTCGACAACTAGCATTGGTCCGATGGAACCCAGTTTTGTAAATTCGATATCTTTACTGCATCCGATTACACTCTTCCGGTTATTGTGTTTACCACATAGTTAGAAGATTGTGTCGAGAAACAGTGAATCTTCGATGTAACATGCCATGTTGTAAATTATGGTAAGAGCCCACAGGCAGCATCACATCAGGGAAGATATTACTGCATTTCACGAGATATTTTATATATATTTTCCCATCAATGTTCCTTACCACACCGTACATTTGAAAATCGACCATTCCAATATACTATTCCTCCTCCATGTCGAGTAGTAGAAAGTGTTTTGCATGCAGCTTGTAGCTACTACACATGAAGTTACGTATAATCTACATGACTTATGGTTTCTGGTTGATGCATAAGAATTGTATTCAATTACTATTCCGAATGTATGCTACCTAGTGTGTACCATGCTCTACAGTATGTCAAGATTATGGCAAATTAGTCATATTTTATTTAGGAGTTAGGCATGTTGCATGAAAACACTGCTAAAATAAGGATTCTTCAGTTTGCATGAGAACTGTTCCAAATCCATGTTCCTAAGCAGTCGATTCGGCAGATATTTTATGATCTTCATAGGCTTCAGTTTCTATACGCGATCTTTGCTTTCTCGCACCTCTACCTGCGGCATTTAGCTTATAAACACAATGCGGAAGTTTTGTTCACCATGTACGGTAGATAACAAATCCACAGGAAACAAAAAAACAAGTGAAACAGTTACAATTTTATTTGCACAAATGTGCTGCAAACTCCACACATTTCATGGGCGGGGGTTGATATTGGAGCCCATATTTTTGCACTTTGTACATCGTCGTTTAATAATGCAGTATCCAGAAACTCAGACTTTGATTGTTCATTTCGTATGTGTTACTAGTAGCAAACATCAGGTTCAACTACACTTTCAAGGGCAGTTTTCACCCCTTCGGAAAAGACTTACCCTATATGATGTGTAAATATTTTCAACTTATTTTTTGATGAGGAATCACCTCACGAAGTTTGTCGTACAGTTCATAACCATCTTGCATAGTTTGTATGGGTGTGACGAAAAATGGTTCCTCAGTGCTAATGGCATATACACTGAAGAGCCAAAAAACTGGTACAGCTGCCTAATATCGTGTAGGGGCCCAGCGAGCACGCAGATGTGCCGCAAGACGACGTGACATGGACTCGACTAATGTATGAAGGTATGCAGGAGTCATTTCACACCATGAATCCTGCAGGGCAGTCCACAAATCCATAGGAGTGCGAGGCGTTGGAGATCTCTTCTGAACAGCAGGTTGCAAGGCATCCCAGATAGGCTCAATAATGTTCATGTCTGGTAATTTAGGTGGCCAATGGCAGTGTCTATGGTCAGAAGAGTGTTCCTGGAGCCNGATGCTTTGCCACCCTATCTGAATACATCGATACGATTTCTAATGGGATTTAATATTTCTTCTTCGTGGCAACTCTAATATTAGTAATGCTCTGTGGCTATCATAAGTGGAAACTCGTGTAGCCTGCTGTTAAGATACATGCCACTGGCCAAAATGCTGTTTATTTGTATCATGTTAACAGCAAAATGTTTAAGGGCCACAACGACTCTTGTTTTTTTTTTTTAGCTTTGTTGATCCGTGGCTCGACAACTAGCATTGGTCCGATGGAACCCAGTTGTGTAAATTCGATATCTTTACTGCATCCGATTACACTCTTCCGGTTATTGTGTCTACCGCATAGTTAGAAGTTTGTGTCGAGAAACAGTGAATCTTCGATGTAACATGCCATGTTGTAAATTATGGTAAGAGCCCACAGGCAGCATCACATCAGGGAAGATATTACTGCATTTCACGAGATATTTTATATATATTTTCCCATCAATGTTCCTTACCACACCGTACATTTGAAAATCGACCATTCCAATATACTATTCCTCCTCCATGTCGAGTAGTAGAAAGTGTTTTGCATGCAGCTTGTAGCTACTACACATGAAGTTACGTATAATCTACATGACTTATGGTTTCTGGTTGATGCATAAAAATTGTATTCAATTACTATTCCGAATGTATGCTACCTAGTGTGTACCATGCTCTACAGTATGTCAAGATTATGGCAAATTAGTCATATTTTATTTAGGAGTTAGGCATGTTGCATGAAAACACTGCTAAAATAAGGATTCTTCAGTTTGCATGAGAACTGTTCCAAATCCATGTTCCTAAGCAGTCGATTCGGCAGATATTTTATGATCTTCATAGGCTTCAGTTTCTATACGCGATCTTTCCTTTCTCGCACCTCTACCTGCGGCATTTAGCTTATAAACACAATGCGGAAGTTTTGTTCACCATGTACGGTAGATAACAAATCCACAGGAAACAAAAAAACAAGTGAAACAGTTACAAATTATTTGCACAAATGTGCTGCAAACTCCTCACATTTCATGGGCGGGGGTTGATATTGGAGCCCATATTTTTGCACTTTGTACATCGTCGTTTAATAATGCAGTATCCAGAAACTCAGACTTTGATTCTTCATTTCGTATGTGTTACTAGTAGCAAACATCAGGTTCAACTACACTTTCAAGGGCAGTTTTCACCCCTTCGGAAAAGACTTACCCTATATGATGTGTAAATATTTTCAACTTATTTTTTGATGAGGAATCACCTCACGAAGTTTGTCGTACAGTTCATAACCATCTTGCATAGTTTGTATGGGTGTGACGAAAAATGGTTCCTCAGTGCTAATGGCATATACACTGAAGAGCCAAAAAACTGGTACAGCTGCCTAATATCGTGTAGGGGCCCCGCGAGCACGCAGATGTGCCGCAAGACGACGTGACATGGACTCGACTAATGTATGAAGGTATGCAGGAGTCATTTCACACCATGAATCCTGCAGGGCAGTCCACAAATCCATAGGAGTGCTAGGCGTTGGAGATCTCTTCTGAACAGCAGGTTGCAAGGCATCCCAGATATGCTCAATAATGTTCATGTCTGGTAATTTAGGTGGCCAATGGCAGTGTCTATGGTCAGAAGAGTGTTCCTGGAGCCACTCGGTAGCAACTCTTGACGTGTGGGGTGTCGTATTGTCCTGCTGGAATTGTCCACGTCCATCGGAATGCACAATGGGCATGAATGGGTGCAGGTGATCGGACAGGATGCTTACGTATGTCTTCTGTCTGAGTCGTATCTAGACGTATCAGGGGCCCCATTTCACGCCAACTGCACACGCGCCATACCATGGCAGAGCCTTCAACAGCTTAAACAGCTCCCTGATGACATGTAGGGTCATCAGGGATATTCACGATACACTCGTGAAATGGTCGTACGCGAACATCCAAATGTTATCGCTACCCCGGAGATGCTGTGTCCCATCTCTCGTGCGCCGACTATAACACCGCATTTAAACTCACTTAAATCTTAATAACCTTCCATTGTAGCAGCAGTAACCGATCTAGCNTGCCGACTATAACACCGCATTTAAACTCACTTAAATCTTAATAACCTTCCATTGTAGCAGCAGTAACCGATCTAGCAACTTAGTCAGACTCTTGTTGTCTTATATAGGCGCTGCCGACAGCATCGTGTTACTCTAATGGTTCAATACCTCTTTTATTTGCATACGCACGTCTAACCCGTTGTTTTGGCTCTCCAGTGTAATTTCTACTGGGTGGGTTACTTCAAGTAGGCAATTACAATATGCATGGAAATCGTATGGTTTACGAATTTCCATTTTACAAGAAGTCCAGTTAGTAAATGGAAGGCGTCCTACTGGATAACAACACATTGCTAGAAGTCATGCATTCATTATACACATTGACATATTAACTATCCCCTAACTGGCAGATATAAGAACATAAAACAAATAAGTAGATAGTCTTCACTGCTTGTTTTTTGCAAAGGTTTGTAAATTACTTGCACAACAAAAATATTATTTACATGAATGAAGAACTGAAAGAGAGATGCTTCATATGAAGAGCCGATCGGGAATTGCTCAAGAACTGCATGCAGGTGAGAGGTTATGATTTGCATAATGAATAAACTACAACAAGCCGACCTCTCCAAGATGACACTGCATGCTTAGATCACCAAGGGCTACAAATACATGTTGACCATCATTAATGGAAATAGCAAATTCACCTGGGTCAGTCGGGTCAAGTCGAAGAATGTTGCCAGAGTCGCGAAGGCGATGGCAGTTGTATTGTGCGAATGATGCATCCCAACAAATATACTAACTGACTGACAATGGCAAGGATTTATTCAATGAATAATTCAAGGCCCTGATGAAGAAACATGGCATAAAACAATTTTACATGTACTGCAATCTCAAAACATTTGTCGTCGATAGGTTCAACATGACTCTGAAGGGCAAGATGTGGAAGCATTTCGGTGCGAATAGCAACTAAAATTGATTGGAAGTACTGCCAAATCTCGTCCGCGATTACAATTCTACCATTCACTATACCACACATGTGATGCCTAAAGACATGAAGGATGACTACCTGCTTCAAACTGTGTACTCCGACCAGAAGAGTTACGGCCGATGCAGGCCTAAANTAAAGACATGAAGGATGACTACCTGCTTCAAACTGTGTACTCCGACCAGAAGAGTTACGGCCGATGCAGGCCTAAAGCCAAGGTCGCCGGCCAGATGCGCATCCTTAAAATGAAAGGCATCTTCGAGGAGGGGTTCACAGCGATTCGGAGCCCACTCTCGAAATATAAGAGACTACTTTCCATAAAACTACATCGAAGATCTGAACAATGCACTCATTTATGGTGGTTTCAATGCCGNCATATAAGAGACTACTTTCCATAAAACTACATCGAAGATCTGAACAATGCACTCATTTATGGTGGTTTCAATGCCGAGGTTATTCAGCCCACAAAGTTTACGGAGTGTTTTTTGTCAAGACGATGCTGAAATGGCATAATGGATGGACATATGTCAAGTTGCTAGGTTTCCCCACCCGCTACAATTTCCTGTCGCGGAAGCATACACAGGCAGGTGAACTAAACTTGGAACAGGNTTGCTAGGTTTCCCCACCCGCTACAATTTCCTGTCGCGGAAGCATACACAGGCAGGTGAACTAAACTTGGAACAGGCTGAGCACTACACATGTGCACTTAAGAGCCATAAAAGCTGGTGCACCTGCCTAATATCGTGTAGGGCCTCCGCTATCACGCAGAAGTGCTGCAAGACGACGTGGCATGGACTCGGCTAATGTCTGAATGTATGCTGGAGGCGTTTAAATCTGCACCAATTTGAGAAAGGGTTGCACGTCTGTCACGTTTAATGATTCTCGTCAGTCGTCATTTGTCCCGTTCGCTCACGATCTTTTTCCGGCCGCAGCNAATGTCTGAATGTATGCTGGAGGCGTTTAAATCTGCACCAATTTGAGAAAGGGTTGCACGTCTGTCACGTTTAATGATTCTCGTCAGTCGTCATTTGTCCCGTTCGCTCACGATCTTTTTCCGGCCGCAGCCATGTCGAAGATTTGATGTTTTACTGGATTCCGTATATTCACGGTACACTCGTGAAATGGTCGCACGCGAAAATCCAAATGGTATCGCCATCTCTCATGCGCCGACTATAACACTCCGTTAAAACTCACTTAAATCTTGATAACCTGCCATTGTAGCAGCAGTAACTGATATAGCAACTTTGCCAGACGCTTGTTGNTTGCTAGCTTTCCCCACCCGCTACAATTTCCTGTCGCGGAAGCATACACAGGCAGGTGAACTAAACTTGGAACAGGGTGAGCACTACACATGTACACTGAAGAGCCATAAAAGCTGGTGCACCTGCCTATTATCGTGTAGGGCCCCCGCTATCACGCAGAAGTGCTGCAAGACGACGTGGCATGGACTCGGCTAATGTCTGAATGTATGCTGGAGGCGTTTAAATCTGCACCAATTTGAGAAAGGGTTACACGTCTGTCACGTTTAATGATTCTCGTCAGTCGTCATTTGTCCCGTTCGCTCACGATCTTTTTCCGGCCGCAGCCATGTCGAAATTTGATGTTTTACTGGATTCCCTATATTCACGGTACACTCGTGAAATGGTCGCACGCGAAAATCCAANGCTCACGATCTTTTTCCGGCCGCAGCCATGTCGAAATTTGATGTTTTACTGGATTCCCTATATTCACGGTACACTCGTGAAATGGTCGCACGCGAAAATCCAAATGGTATCGCCATCTCTCATGCGCCGACTATAACACTCCGTTAAAACTCACTTAAATGTTGATAACCTGCCATTGTAGCAGCAGTAACTGATATAGCAACTTTGCCAGACGCTTGTTGTCTTATATAGGCGTTNACCTGCCATTGTAGCAGCAGTAACTGATATAGCAACTTTGCCAGACGCTTGTTGTCTTATATAGGCGTTGCCGACCGCATCGTGTTACTCTGATTGGTTCCGTACCTCTGTTATTTGCATACACACGCCTTTACCAGTTTTTAATGGCCTTGTCGCCATTTATCACAAAGAGATGCAGAAAACAGCTTTAGAAATGGCGATGTGGGAGCTCTGTGGCGTCAGATGCTAAACACACGAGTTAGCATTACATTCCAGTGTTCGATACTGAAAATGTGAGTTAATACATCAGTGTGGTGGTAAAAAGCCAAGCAATGGATGCCTGTATTGATTGGTGAGAATAGAGTAAGACGGGATAATGTGTTATGTAAAGCTAATAATTTACTTCTAAGGATAGTTGGGTGGTGGGGTTGGCAAATTAACCGACTATATGGCCAATGGCTAATTGGCGCGAGTCAGTCTTCTGCTGGTCACTCTATCGGCGAGGCTGTATACTCTACAATATTTATGAAAATAAAACCCAGGACCTTTTACATGCTTTTAAAAAAAATATTGTAGTTTTTAAAAAACTAAATTTTAAAATAATATTTTTTTTTAAATTTAAATTATTCATTGAATATTTAAAAATGCACCAATTTTATTTTAAATATAACAATACTATTTAGACTTTATATTATTTTTAGCTATACTGTCCCCCTATAGTTAGCATTTGTTTTTTGATAATATGTGATTAGATTTATAATTAACATCTCCTGCACACAGCATGAAAGACTGGGTCATTAATGTAATATTTTCCCAATATTCCGAGTTCAAAGTGACTGGGGCTAAGGCCACACACACATCCAGCATGTCAGACTGGGTTAGTAATATAAACACTCATGAACGCAGTCATTCATGAAATTTTATGCCTTGCTCGGAAACTTTAGTCATTCTTGCTGCTTCGAGGTCTATGGGATATGGGTCGGTTACTCCCCCATGAGGCGGTACCCTGTGGAGGAACGCATCTTAGCATTTGATATGGTGTGGCAGTAACATGATATAGTAAAAGAGCCTGGTATCCTGCACTCGACCCTAGAAAGAGCTGATGATGTGTATCTTATAGCCTCTCTCCACCCATGGCGACCCAAGGCTCCTCATGCTACCCTGGGTATCACAGATTGAGCTCCACAGCCCATTTGCTCATGGGATACTAGTTTTCTCTTCACTGCAAAGATGTATCTGCCATGATGGCTTGGGCCGACAGATGGTACCAAGGCCAGACCACTTGGCAGGATGTTGGGCTACTTTGCACTCCGGCCAATGGGGCCCAAAACAGGAATTTCAAGGTGAAGAAATTCACATGTTTGGTATGGTCAGGACTGATGACAGTTCGGGTGCCTGGCTGTCTGTGTTGGCAGATGAACCTTTGCTGTGCACTGTGGAGGCAATGATGGAAACATAAAAGAACCTATGGATCGTTTATGAAGGAAAATAATCTTTGATTTTAGTGCATAGGGGCCTCACTAGGTCCTGTTCCCTGATTGTGTGGTAGAAGCCAGGCGAGGGACTGACTCCATATGTATGTGTGTCAAGTATGATTTTATTATGCTGGCAAGGGCAGTTCAGAGGTGGGATGACTAGGCGAGGGACTGGCGTGTATTGGATGTAAGACATATACCAAGTGAGGCTTTAAAGTGTCATTAACCTATACTCAGATAACAATCCTATGGGCGTTAATGGTGTTATTATATCCTTCTCCAGCACTCCGGGGTGGACGGGGTTGCCTCCGTTTGCTCAGTCGCTCGCCATAGGTCGAGTGCTCAGTTTATGGAAACCCGCAAGTGCCATGGAAAATAAGTGGGAGCATGTGCTGGTCGGTCGAGCCGCACCATGAGGTTCTCTCTGATATCTGATCATTTTGGGGTTGGACTCGTGCTGGTAGTGGTTAACTCCTTATGCTGGAGGAGATCTGGAGGGATTGCCTCTCTCTAAGAAAGGCAAGAAGATGAGCCGAACACTGCTCTGGCTGTATCCTGGAGAGACCTTAGCGTTATGGATAGAAACCCGGTCAGACAACATGCTTAGTGCTGAGCGAGAGGGTCTCAGTACTTGTGGAAGGGTGCGCCCTTGCTGTACTTGTTAATCTGATTTGGGCGTTGGATCTGCTCAACTTAGGTACTAAGCTGGAAGTAGCAGCTGCAAGGCTCAAAACTAAGATTGCTATGTAAAAATACAAAAGCATGGATGTAAGGTTGTGAATATACATTTATGATGTATATATCTATAATCCGGTCAAGTTAGCTCAAAAATAGGGGTAGGCTTACAAAAATTCGCATAGAGATAAAATTGGTACGAATGTTGGGAACACCATTATAAATGAAATGTGAAAAGTCCCCATCAATCCCACATCTGAAAAAAAATTTATTCAAGGTCAAAGTTCGCAAATATGGGTTTTTTTGCAATTTTTCAGTCAAGTGGTAAGTTTTATCATAAAAATAGGTCAGNGCAGTAAGTTTTATCATAAAAATAGGTCAGACAAACATTTTAGAACATGCCATTATCTATAAAACTTGTTCTTACACCTTTTTTCCTAAGAGTCACCCTTTCTGAGATATAACGATTCAAAAAGTTGAAAAAGTTGTGTTCTTCATAATATGCACAAGTACGCCGC
>NQII01000238.1:847215-927757 GCA_002778355.1 Clitarchus hookeri | reverse complement strand
AAAAAAAACGCGCCAAGTACACTGCCTCACAGGTGGCGTGGAAACGTGTGCATATTATGAACACAACATTTTCAACTTTTTGAATTGTTATATCTCAGAAATGGCGACTCTTAGGAAAAAAGGTGTAAGAACAATTTGTATAGATAATTGCATGATATACAATTTTTGTCTGACCTATTTGTGTGATAAAACTTACCGTTTGGCTTAAAAATGCAAAAAACCCATATTTGCGAACTTTGACCTTGAATAAATTTTTTTGCAGGTGTGGGATCGATGGGGACTTTTCACATTTCATTTATAATGGTGTTCCCAATATTCGTACCAATTTTTAG
Organism: Clitarchus hookeri; assembly: GCA_002778355.1. Lineage (NCBI taxonomy): Eukaryota > Metazoa > Arthropoda > Insecta > Phasmatodea > Phasmatidae > Clitarchus > Clitarchus hookeri. The sequence continues at coordinate 927,425 of NQII01000238.1, read as the reverse complement.
CTCTATGCGAATTTTTGTAACCTTGAATGTCGATTTTGACCGGGCTACTATTGCTTTGAGGATTATATGGTTCATGTATCGATGAGCCTCGATGAGCTTTGCTAATATGAGGAATTTTTGGCTGTTGCATCGATGAGCCTCGAATATTCCTTGCTTATTTAAGGATTCGAGTAGAAAATAGCAAAAGTAAAATTCAATCAGTTGCGCTTTTATTTTGGAAACGTTTTTGGGAGAAAGCAATTTTGGATTAACATCAACAATTGCGGAGTAATTTTTAGTGTTTTACTGAAGATTTCTAATAAACATTTGGGTGAGCTCAAAAAAACTAACTAATGACTTTAAAATTCTAAAAGGACAGAAAGTACAACTTTTGTACCCTGAAAATGGCGAAAAATAAAAAAANTAACTAATGACTTTAAAATTCTAAAAGGACAGAAAGTACAACTTTTGTACCCTGAAAATGGCGAAAAATAAAAAAAATGCAGGCGTACCTTTCAGTTCGTGCATAGGGCCTAATGTTCAAGAAAACCCATAAAAAACTTTGTTTCAATATTTTAATTCTTTATATATTAAGGCGATGAAAGTTTAATAGCATGGGAATACTTAACTTCAGTTAAAAAATAATTTTTAAAAATAAAATAAAAAAATTCTTACACTACATTTTTAGTTCGCGCAAACGGCCTAAATTTTGCAAAAATATACAGTTTTGTTTTCGGCAATGGACAAGGATTTGGGATAAATTTAATTATTGTATGATAGTAAGCAACAGTTGTAACTAGTGTTTTTATTAATAAAAGAGGCATGGAAGTCATAATATTTAGAGAACTCTTCATTTAACATTCAAACTTTATCCANTAACTAATGACTTTAAAATTCTAAAAGGACAGAAAGTACAACTTTTGTACCCTGAAAATGGCGAAAAATAAAAAAATGCAGGCGTACCTTTCAGTTCGTGCATAGGGCCTAATGTTCAAGAAAACCCATAAAAAACTTTGTTTCAATATTTTAATTCTTTATATATTAAGGCGATGAAAGTTTAATAGCATGGGAATTCTTAACTTCAGTTAAAAAATAATTTTAAAAAATAAAATAAAACAATTCGTACACTACATTTTTAGTTCGCGCAAACGGCCTAAATTTTGCAAAAATATACAGTTTTGTTTTCGGCAATGGACAAGGATTTGGGATAAATTTAATTATTGTATGATAGTAAGCAACAGTTGTAACTAATGTTTTTATTAATAAAAGAGGCATGGAAGTCATAATATTTAGAGAACTCTTCATTTAACATTCAAACTTTATCCAAAACTCATAATTTGTGTGCAACAATTCGCTTATTTCGCAAATAAATTACCGAAATGACCCAGAACTCACCATGTGGAGATGGCTCTACTTGAGGTACACCAACGCCCTTCCCAATCACCCTACCATTCAGAGCGAGGTTATTTACAGTAGATGGTAAATCTTAGACAATAGGCATTGTCTTGAAATCTGATTTTTGGGCGAATTTTGGTATCGCAGATCTTGATACTAAATTGGCTTTTATATACCCATCTCTGCTGTCTCGTGCACATTCTTTTCCCGCAGATTTTGTTACTAGTTTTGCACATAATTCCACTGCTTGTGTGAGACAGGTAAAGTTTAGAAATTCAAACTGAGGTAATGCTTTACTTTCTCGAAATATCAAAATACTCTCTGTTGGTACACATTATATCATTGGCGAAGAGGACAGTTTACATTTAGTTCAGTCAATCAATTGTGTGTGAGGATTCAAAATTTATTGACGGTGGTAGGAAACATTCCACATATTTATTTTTCAACTATTAGTTTCTATATTTAAGTTGGGGCCTATTCTCCTGTAGGCTAATACGATTATGTGTAGTATTTCATCCACTGCCATAGCTAATAACATATTTTCAGGATGCACGGAGAGAGTTTTCCTTTTAACCACTAGATGTATAATTTTCAGTATATCTTCAGACAAAATGTCTTGTTGTTTGAACAACCTTTAATAAATGCTTAAGTCCATATTTCACAAACAGATACCTCTTAATGTTGAACCAGACTCGAGCACACATTTTCATAATGTAATTGGTAAGTATCCTAAGTTCATTAGAAGTATTAGTTTGGGAAACAAACAACTATAAGACTCGGTTTGCACATGTCAACCACTGGGAATAACTGAGAGATNAGAAGTATTAGTTTGGGAAACAAACAACTATAAGACTCGGTTTGCACATGTCAACCACTGGGAATAACTGAGAGATTCTGGATCTTTAACAGCAATATGTGGTGTTTACACACTCCTGTCCGGACTGCTCGGACAATGTCCAGTAACTACTGATGATCATTGCTTAGATCCGTTTTTGTGAGATTGTGTTCTGCAGATTCGATTGTTTCGATATTAACGACACGTAGTTTCTCACAGCCGGGTAGTTGTTTCTCGATTTCCCCAGAAAAGGGCATTAGGTCATTCGTCTCACCGTCAAAATATATCAAAAATATGTCTGAAGGGCAGCTCATTGAAGTGAAGTAAGCAAATGAACCATTGCAATAGCAGCTGAATTTACATCCTCAATATTGCGAATCACACCTTTTTTCCATCTAGTGTTTGCGACCGTACCATCGCGACCAAATACTTGTAGTTTGGTTATGTCAAAATTGGTATTTTCTAAATACTTAATGATGCGCTTAGCTATTTTATTTCCAGTACCATTTAATAGTATCACATAGCCGATATACTGCCCACCAGGCTCATGAATCAAACTGATGTGCACATCCTTCCGTAATCTTTGTTACATTTTGGTTCCAATTTTTCTTGAACAATAGTATTATCTTTTATACCATCAAAGTATGTGCCCTTTGCTACTGTATCATGTTGAATGTTTTGTACAGAGTCTCGGACCTTCTGTTTTATTCGCCTGATCTTGTTTTTTTTAAAATTAATAGTGATTAATATTTTTCAGTAATTAGTACAAAACCTTGCAAAACGCTAGAAGCAATAGTAGCTGTGGCTAGATCAGAAACACCAAATTTCTCACTCATGAAGGCAGTATCTCATTTGAGATGTAGACGGTACTGAAATAGGCTCATTATTTTAATTCTTTCTTTCCGGTTTAAATTACGTCAACTGCCAATGTTAAAAATACACTCGCGTAAAGGAGTTACATAATTAAGCGTAACTGGCCACAACACTCTATGCACTACTCTGATAGACTCACTCACTAACACAACAATGTTATTACACAGCAAGCAAAATATGAACTTAAATATCTGACTACAGGTATTTGATCTATGCGGCACGACAGCACAGGCGATCCTGCCACGACAGGTTGACGTCATGGCGAGACATTACACTCGCTCAGTACACTATTGCCAACACAAAATAACTTTAACATTAATGTTTTCCTGATCTTTAGGTTTATGTATACGAATATTACATTATATTATTATATGTCAATTTTAGCATATTTATCATAAGTGTTTGTAAAACTGTAAAACCAGACCACTGTTGAAGTAAATTTTTCAAACATTTACGCATTATGCTCAAACTAAAACTGTTGTGTAAGAATTTTTTTCCCTATTATTTTTATTGTCAAGTAGCTAACTTTAGATATTTACACGCTGTTAATCACACATAAACTTAAAATTTAAAACTGAAAAATAATATTAAATACGTTGTTTTTGATTAGTTTTCTTAAAATTTAGGACCTATGCGCGAACTAAACACAACATCTACAATTTTTTTATTTCTTTCTTATATTCACGATACAAAAGTGCAACTTTTCCGCGATATTAGAATTTCAGTGTTGGGTTTTTTTTAGCCCACCGTAANGTTTTTTTTAGCCCATCGTAAGAAACATCTGTGTCCCAGGCCGAAAAATGCGATCCTCGGCTTTGACATCAAGCAATATGTTGGATGGCTCCTAGCTCCTACTCATGAATACTGCGCCTGAACTACCGAACTATATTACAGGGAGACAATGAAAATTCTCAAAATTGTCTTGTATTTAATGGTTAAAATACTGCGTTTGTGAAGGTGCACTGTTTTTGTATAATCTCTTGCATGGTTGGAGTGTATGTGAAATTTTTAATAGTGTTTTGTAGTGTGCTTCATATTGTAGCATAATTTTGCATGTAACACAGGAGAGAAGCATCTCGGTATTAAAATGTTCAATAATTTTTTCTATCATGCTGTTCGTTAAAAATTGCTGGCGAAATGAGAATACATGCGTGAGTGCATGTTCACATCTTCACCTTACATAGTTGTGACTTCGTGTATTATTGGAGGAGAAATGGAGTGTTCGAGGTATACGGTATCTGAACTCCTGTCTGATTGACTTTATGTTTGAAAAATGTAATAGTTATTTTGTCGAAGGCAACAAATTGTACATTTTATGTAAATCTGGTAGCTGTAAATTATGTCACCATCTCCTCAATGTTTTCTGTATAAAATTGTTTGTCAGAAAATGTCTTATCTCTAATATGTAAATAATATACCATTTGTGCTTATTACACCAATGTGCCCATACAGCATGTTTGTAGATGGTGTTTTATACACTGCACATATTATTAATAATATTCTGCGAAATTATTAATAATTTTTCTTTCAGTGGCTGCTAGAGTTTTCGCTGCTTATGAGGTAATCGCATAAAAAATCTTTACCATTTAATCAAATAATTTTTAATGTGCACTTCTTTAAACATTGTATAAACATAATTTTACATTCACTTGTGCTGACATTCCAACTATCAAAATAGTGGGCGTCTATGACTTGGTCAGGGCTAAGGAACCAAACTATTCTTAAGATATATTTCTAGTAAATGAGATGATGTTAATTCTATTTCGAGCTATTCAAGCCATTATTTTTTAGCAAAATTTACACATCGTGTCCATCCTGTACATGAGATATTGCCATGAATTTATACAAATTATAATTGGAGGAGGAATAACAGAAATTTTTAAAGCATTAGACAAATCGCAGTTTTCGTTATCCACCCCTTATTATGCTGTGTGTATTTCCTCCCAGTTTACATTTTTTTCCTTTAGGCCTACATTTTTTTTTCAAATTCATTTCCGATATATCCACCCTTGTACAGGCGTATGTTCTTCGTTTTAAATGCCCAGCTGTCTGTGCCTTCGTCAAATATAGATGGTTTTGTACTGTCACACCGGAGCCAAATGATGAATTTGGTCCCTGTTCTCGTAGTTTTGTGGTGAACTATCGATTTTTTTTTCTCCATACGAGCCAAAAAAGAGCAAATATCCTCTGACGAACAGCCCTCGTTTTTGGCGAAATGTTTCTGTGGATTTCAACAGAATGCAATTTCTCAATCTACGTACCTGTTTTAATTAGTCTTCCCAGAACCTGCCATGTTTCTGGGACATAATGGCTAATCACGTGATGACGAAACGTTTTCTCAAGTTCTTAGTACATATAACGATGAGGACTCTACATGGCACACTTTAGCAGACGAAGGACCTGCAAACCTACAGATATTTGCGTGTTTCTGCAGATTGTCTTTTCGTGGGAACAGTTTGCCACATTTTTCTCATTTATATAAATGGTTATCTGTTTTCTTGGTACAGCCATATTTTTCTTGCCTTTCGGTGCACTCAAAGTATNACCCATATTTTTCTTGCCTTTCGGTGCACTCAAAGTATGCAAAACAGGTGGCCCAGCAGTGATCATAACTAACTTACGCGGATATGTAATTTAATCTCTGGAAGGCCCGGTACTATTTTTTTTTTTAGGTTACGTATAGCTCGCAGGTTCCAACAGGTGTTAGCAGAACAGTTACTTTTGTCAGAAACTATATATTCAATAACGAGCATGCGTGATAATACCGCGCTAAATGTGACGGAACAGCGGAACAAAAATTACTATTTTCCATACTCAATGCTAAATATGTCAGGGAAGTGAAAGTATTCCTTCACTTCTAGTATTAGACGAAGAACTGTGAGTTGGCCTGTATTTGGCCACATTAATAAACTGCATAGCCNTATTCCTTCACTTCTAGTATTAGACGAAGAACTGTGAGTTGGCCTGTATTTGGCCACATTAATAAACTGCATAGCCCGACTTGTCACGTGACCAACAACCAGTCAAAAGCAAGAAATATGAAGTAATAACTAAAATTTTTATCAATTATTACACTCTAGTTGCAGTGGTCGGGTTGAGATATGGCACGTAAATTTGTCGGATGGGGTGAAGGGGAACCGTCTAAATAAGAATAGAACATGTTGGTAGGGGTGGAGGTGGTCGAACTATAGTGAGTAAATGGAGTCATCTAAATTGATTAGTGTGAGAGGGGATGGGTTGTGGTGGGTGGTAGTTGGTGAGTGGAAAGAAGGTGCGATCGAATGGTGGTGAGCAGAGAGGGGGTTGGGAGGTTGTCGGTAGTGATGTAAGATTTATGGTGGGTGACTGGAGGGATTCAAAACATAGCGAGTAAATAGAATGGTTAAAGGGTGTTAAATAAATGGAGGAAAGACGACTAAATAGTTAATAAAATATAGAACTTGTGGTTGTGGATGGAGGCCCAACAATAAGTCAAAATGTAAATTGTAAATGGGCGGGGCCGAATAAAATGAACGGGAAAGGGTCGAATAAACAGCCAAAATAATTTGGAGGACTGAATGGGTACGATTAAGTAACTAACGAAAAAATAGTGATGGGGAAATGTCGTCTGCTGGTCGCCGTGTGTGGAAGATGTGCGGTCCACTNTAAGTAACTAACGAAAAAATAGTGATGGGGAAATGTCGTCTGCTGGTCGCCGTGTGTGGAAGATGTGCGGTCCACTGGGTATACTTATTTTTATTGTCGAACTCTCGACCTCCTACATGTAATTATTTACCATATTGTTTATTGTATTTTTTCCCAAAAGGTTTTAAAATTTTACCAATGTTTTCCAATATTTAAATTTTTAAAGGTTTATTTTAATCTCGCATTTTAAATATGTTTATATATATACACTGAAGAGCCAAAAAAAAAAAACTGGTACACCTNTAAGTAACTAACGAAAAAATAGTGATGGGGAAATGTCGTCTGCTGGTCGCCGTGTGTGGAAGATGTGCGGTCCACTAGGTATACTTATTTTTATTGTCGAACTCTCGACCTCCTACATGTAATTATTTACCATATTGTTTATTGTATTTTTTCCCAAAAGGTTTTAAAATTTTACCAATGTTTTCCAATATTTAAATTTTTAAAGGTTTTATTTTAATCTCGCATTTTAAATATGTTTATATATATACACTGAAGAGCCAAAAAAAAAAAACTGGTACACCTACATAATATCCTGTAGGGCCCCCCTAGCACGTATGCAGGAGGCAATTAACACTATGAATCCTGCAGGGCAGTACACAAATCCAATCTGTGCCAATTTGAGAAAGGGTTGCACGTCTGTCACGTTTAATGATTCTCGTCAGGCGTCGTTTGTCCCGTTCTTTCACGATCTTTTTCCGGCCGCAGCGATGTCGAAGATGTGATGTTTTACCGGATTCCTGATATTCACGGTACACTTGTGAAGTGGTCGTACGCGAACATCCAAATGTTATCGCTACCTTGGAGATGCTATGTCCCATCTCTCGTGCGCCGACTATAACACCACGTTAAAACTCACTTAAATGTTGATAACCTGCCGTTGTAGCAGCAGTAACCCATCTAGCTGCCGACGGCATCGCGTTACTCTGATTGGTTCCATAACTCTGTTATTTGCATAAGCACGCCTGTACCAGTTTATTTTTTCGCTCTTCAGTGTATATAAACATTTTTAAAGTTCTTTTTATTTTAACGAATTCTCTCATTTTTTAAGCTTCAACGTTACTTCAGAGTCATCACAGATCAAAGTCATGATCACTTATATTAAACGTTATCTATGGACGTGGCGAATGAACCAGCCTGTGATCTCATTATATGTGTATATATATATATACATATATATATGTAAAGCTTTTATAATATGTTTCACTAAAGAGTTCGTAGACCTTTTATCTGATAATTTCAAATGTATGCACATAAATTAATTTCATGGCGACAGCTGACTTGAAAAAGTAAGAGGAGACAAAATAAAAAATTATAAAAACATATATTATAATTGTATTATGGTTCAGTGTAAATAGCGAAGGTATAGCAAATAAATATCTTGAATAAGACAGTCTTGTAATATTAATGAAGCAATATTTAAGCAATATTTTTGGGTTTTCGAAACCATTTGGAGAAATCTTATAGTTTAATGTTTTGGATTTTTTAAAGTTATTAGCCACAGAAAAATCAAGCGCACCATATGTGAAAGTTGTAGATATACTTTTCGATCAGACTCAAGGCTAACAAATTCAAGGTGATGATGTGCGCATTATATCTCAGTCTTCAACAATGCGCCAAAATATATGTTCTATTAATATCACCAGACTTGTCTTTGAAATAATCATAAATATGAAACACTATTTACGTACTTTATAACAAAAATTATGTAAAACGTGTTTCAAAATGGTGAAAATGAACAATAGCAATGGTCACAAATAAAATTATTATCCGTACTACAAACGCAAACATGTTTTTATTTTACATTGTAAAATTGAATTCTAAAGTATTCACATTATACAAAAATCTAGATCTTACAAACTGGTGATTATCTGTGATTTAAGGCTTCACCGATTTTTCTGACTCTTATTGGGATTTTATCAAAATATTTACTTACATAAGCATATATAGTGTTGAGTTGTCATATAATAATTTTTTACTTACCACTTCTTCCTAGAGGTCGTTATAAGATAGAAATTGGGCATACTCACCTTGATACAAATATCCTTGTACAAACCATCGTCAAATCTTCTCAGAAATTATAGCTAACCATTTATTCTGTGCACTGACTTATAAATATTGTGAANTACAAACCATCGTCAAATCTTCTCAGAAATTATAGCTAACCATTTATTCTGTGCACTGACTTATAAATATTGTGAAAATTATTTGTTTGTGTAAATTGAGACATTAGTACATATTATTTATCTAAAGATAAACCAAATATCATGGTAGTTAAGTGCGTATTTGACGAGACCCTAATATTCAATACTCAGGTAATGTTTATTAAAATACATTTTTATNCATGGTAGTTAAGTGCGTATTTGACGAGACCCTAATATTCAATACTCAGGTAATGTTTATTAAAATACATTTTTATGCAATGTAACTACATTTCTTTTGTAACTCCAAATTTTAATTTTTTTTTCTTTCTTTATTCAAGAAATCTTACAAACTATGTTAGTGAAATAGTATTAGACATATACACATGCAAAATAAATAACTAACTATTGTTTTAAGTGACTTAGTAATTACAAATATCAGCTGTAATTTTACTACAATGATGTTATAAGAACAAAAAAACTGTGTTCTTAAAGTGCTTCTAAAAAATTGTAAGCTTGTAATAAAGTCGAATCTAAATACAAATAATTTGTTTATTTTATGCAAGAGAAGTAGCGAACTGAAGTCAACTAAATTTAATATGTTAAATTAATTAGCAGAAACAAGAACTGAATTATTTACTTCAAAATTTCGAAGAAACTTTTCTACATATCTATTGTACGAGGTTATAATTAATGATAATTATGCCAAAAATCTACCATATTTAGCTTTACAAGCACCTCGATATTCCTGTATTATAACTGTGGCGGCATATAGAGCCATCGACATGCATATTGTTACACCGATGTCACGAAAAATTGCACTTTATTTTTGACATCTGTAAGCATAAAATTACATTTTAATGTCCACCTGCTTTGTTCCAAAGCAAAAAGCAACTCTTTTTGAGAGGAAGATTTCGTGTTGGAATCTGAGGAAACCATAGATGCGAATGTTTCGTTTAGCTTGTATGCTGTAACCCCCCAGATAGCTCTACAGTACAAAAGCGAGGACATTAATAACTCCAGTCAAATAAATTTGCACTGAAAACAGCATTTAATCTTCAGTAAAATTTTACAATAATTCTTGTGTTGATAAAAGAAACTTAAATTTTATCACACCATATGCACTCTGCGATGTCGTGTGTTTGTTATGTGTACGTGTTTACTGATGATTTGGTTAGTGCTCATTGTAAAAAAGCGCCTACGTCTATGATGAGAAATAATGCAACGTTACAGACATGCATTTACTACTCATAGAAATTATAATCACATTTAAAATTGTTACTTACTTTATCCTGATCACAAATAAAAGGAAGAGAAAGAAGAATATTTAGAAGATACACAACAAAAAACACTCAAAACACTCAAAAAATTACACTATGGTTTAAAGCACATTCAGCAAAATTGAGAATAAAAAACAAGCACATAATCCATATATGCATACAGAAATACATAACATTCATTTTAAGAGGGTTGGTCACAAAAAATTGCGTCATTTTTTATTTGTACCACATACTCTTCAACTTTTATACATTATCAGTTAATATTATTTCCTCGCAAAAAATAACAAATACNTTTATTTGTACCACATACTCTTCAACTTTTATACATTATCAGTTAATATTATTTCCTCGCAAAAAATAACAAATACTTTTTCCATCTATACATCTCAAGATCACAATTTTACTGTTTTAGAAATGTACAAATAATGAAAACTGTCTTATGTGCTGAAATGAGATAATTCACGATGAAATATGGCAAGAGTTACTTCAAGATGTCTAAAAAAATTGTACAAGGAAATGTTTTGCAATTTTAAAAAATGCTGAAAACTAGGAAATTCATGCATACATTTTATTTATGGCTAACCCTAAATTTGAAAAAAAAAGTTTACTAAACTTACTTTTAAATAAATTAAAACAAGACCTTTCAGATGCCCTAAATAAATTTTCTGCAAATAATTCTGTTGATATTATTCGTACACTATAAAAACAGTAAAATTTTGACNAGATGCCCTAAATAAATTTTCTGCAAATAATTCTGTTGATATTATTCGTACACTATAAAAACAGTAAAATTTTGACGTTGACATGTCATTTTGCAAAAACCATGTGGTCTAAAATAATTTTACCAGTGGAAAAAGTAGTCACAGATAATGTCTAAATCTAAAATTTGAGCAGTAAGTGGTGAAAATTTAAAATAAAAATTTTTTCTCTTGCCAACGCCCTTAACAATACAGCTAATATTCTTAATACAGTCATCTTATAATTATGAATATACCAGGCCAATGCTAAATATACACTTATAAGAAAAATGTTTTTAAGATGCAGAAACTTATAACTAAAATTTTCAACATATCTTTTACCCANAAATATACACTTATAAGAAAAATGTTTTTAAGATGCAGAAACTTATAACTAAAATTTTCAACATATCTTTTACCCACATTTCGAACTATGTCTAGTTGCTTAACGTCAATAATTGCTATTTTGTACTCTTGTATACAGAAATGACTTGATAAAATATAATAGGGGAATGAAAATTAATTACAGTAAAATAAAAAACAGAAACTCTTATAGACACCATGACAGATTTGTCATTAAAGTAAAATAAAAATTTGTTATTTATTTCGCTTGAAATATATAATACTTACGCAATATAAAACAATTTTTCTACCAACTATATAAAATACCGAATATAAAAAGCATTCAATTTATTTTTAAGTTTCTATGGTCTAACACTAAAGTATTGACTACTATTTATGATACGTAATTTTTTTTGACAAGAAAATGCCAATAATTAAGTTGATTTATTAATAAAATTTGAATTGTTGTTTACTTTTCACGCTGGACTTCTGGGACAGAAATTAAAATCTTATATACTCTCACCTGTGCAGGGCTGCTTGCTGATTGGCTGGGCTCTTACGCTTATCATTAGCTGGTGTCCTGCTGTGGTGTGGCGGGCCAATCCTGGTGGGTGTGTGTTCCCTGCTCTCATTGGCTGGGCAATGTGGCAAACTGCAGGCTAGCATTAGATGATTTGCCAATCCTGATGAGTCTGTGGTTGCTGCCCTCGGGTCACAATCTTGAGTTATCCATAAATATTTGCACCCATATTCCCTGTTAATGTTGCTCGGGTGTTTTTATATTTCTATTGCTTCTCTAATTGTCCTTGCCATGTATGTCCATATGCTTGCTACAGTACGGTACTTGTTGTTATCGATGATGTCTCTGGTTACTAGAGAGTATTCTGCTATAGCTGACTGATAGTATTTATCTTTTTATTTCGGTTTTTATTCTTCCATCAGTCTGAAAAATGAACACCTGCTCACATAAACAGGGTAATTTATATACACTTGCATGTTGTCCTGCTTGTGTATTATCTTTCATCGATCCCATGATGCTATCAGTCATGTTGATGGTTTCCATGACAGTAAGTTTGTCATGCATCCTAAATAGGCGACCCAGTTGTTCTGCAGTTTCTGTCATATAAGACAGTATGGCAATGTGTTTAATATATTCGTTTTCTGTTTTTCTGGAATGGTTCCTCATGTCCCTCTTTATCGCATGTCTGCAGTAACTTATGGCTTCTAGGGCAGCAGTGAGATTATTTACTTCCATTTCACGATGCTGGTATTAACAGATAAGTTAAGAAAGGAAGGTACATCCAAAACCCCTCCGGCCGGATGACGTGGAACTACAACCAATAAAGTTCCAAGAAAACAAACATCTGTTTCCAGACCAACAGCAAGCCGACCCCAAATTACAGGATTTCATGGGGAGATATCCAGACCGGTATGAGGGAAGATAACGCATAATCTGGGTGAAACCGCACCCGCAAACAGGTCATTGGAAAATCTGGGTCCCCCACGAGCTACGAACCAGTATCTGTGAACACCACCATGATCACCCCCACGCAAGACATCCGGGCTTTCACGAGACCTTAAGGGCCCTGACCAACAGATACACATGGCAAGGAATTAGTCGAGATGCGAGGGAATACGTCACCTGGTACCGGACTTGTTATGAAAAAAGGCCTACCCTACACCGAAGATGCGATACACACCCCGTCGGCCGAAAACACCATGTACCCACATCGCCATCGATATCATGGGCCCCTACCGATGCACACTCCGAGGAAAGAGATACCTCCTAGTCGTGACAGACTTGTTTTNGCCATCGATATCATGGGCCCCTACCGATGCACACTCCGAGGAAAGAGATACCTCCTAGTCGTGACAGACTTGTTTTTCAGGTGGACAGAGAGGTTCCCGTTACCCAACCAGGAGTCCATCACGATTATCCGGCAAATGGAGCGAGAGGTTTTTCCACGATGGGGGTATCTAAAATGTGTGTTATCCGGCAATGGAGCCCAGTTTATGGGAATAAAATGGACGAAAGCCTGCGAAACATGGAGGGTGGAAAACTGGATGACTCCAGCTTACCACCCACAGGCCAATCATACCGAACGCCGGAATCAGGAATTAAAGAAGAGTATATGCAGAAGAATGGGCACGAATCATACTCAAAGGGACGTACAACTTCCTGAAATCCTGCATACATTGCGACGTCGGCACAATGACGCAATTGGATCTTCTCCCAGCCACCCCATACTGGGATACAATGTCCGCTTACCTGGGGAATGGCAGTGGGAAACCGAACATACAGAACATCCCGCCCCCGAAGAAATACGAAGAGCGGCGATAGGGAGAACAGGGGCAGCTCAGAAAAACAAACAACGGTTTATCCGGTGTAAATACCCAAAAAAAAAAGCGACCATCGGACACCACTTGCCCGAGGGTAGTCACGTATTAATACACAACCATCCTTTGAGCCGAGCCAGTGATAAATTGTGTGCAGGATTTGCACCGAAATGGCGAGGGCCGTATATAGTAGTCAAGAGAGAGGGGAATGTGTATTGGGCGGAGGACGAGATGGGCAAAATGCGGAAGGTGCCACGCAACCAGATACGCGCTATACCCGAACCCAAAACCAATGGTCCCACAGGAATTACAAAGGACAGCCCAGAGGAAACCCACAGTGGGTCACTAGGTCGCTGGACGATGGATAAGGACGCAGCAAGAGAGGGTCAAAACGATAAGCCGGCCTTTGCCCCTACGCGCTATCTCAGTGTCTCAAGGGCGCACTGGCCACTGCTCCTGCCGACAACGGAGCCCGAAACACCAGCCTCTTACCAGGCTGAAAATATGCGGGCACTAGACGAAGCGAGAGGAAGCGGACGTGCGAGCAAAGAAGACGAAGCGAGAGAAAGGGGACGGGCGAGTGAAGGAGAAGGTACGCACGTAGACGAAGTGGGCGAAATCGAAGGGTGAGCGAAGGGGAACAGGCGAGTGGGAGAAAGGGGGAGGACAGCCGAAGAAAGGGAGGGCAAGAAAGCTAATGGTGGCAAAAAGTAAATGAGGAAGAAATAGCAGGGAATATAGGGTGTAGCAAGAAACAAACAGCGAGTATGGCACAACCCCAAGACGAGTTAGCACCAACAGAGAAACGAACCCGAGAAAAGATCCGAGAGGCGAGGATGTACGGGGGGACAGCAGCCGACCCGAAGACGAGTGCCAGCAGCAGCATGGGGAGGGTCCCAGGACACCTTGATGAGACAATGTCAACGTAGACTTCACCCCTGCACGCTGTCAGGGATCCAGTGCGGGGAGAAACGTCCCATAGTCCGCCAGGTAACGAAGCCAGGCCGATAGGAACCCGGTCTCTACCGGGACCATCGCAAGTACAAACCACGTGAACTGCGCCGACCACCCCAGTGACAGACTCTGTGTGACATTAGGTAAGTCTTTTTTTTTTCTCATGTCACCCACTGAGAGACAGGGCTGGTATACCAGAACTGAAGTGCAACTAAGTGTTTTTATTTTTACCTGTGTAGCCGAGTTATAATGTGTGAGATGGTGGAACATAAGTGCGGCGATTAATAAGGGCAGGAAGTCCCAGAGCCTAAAACAGCCAGATGCCTATACCTGAGTTTACAAAATGTATAAGGCAAGAATACCAGTAAAAACAAACCATGTCACAAAATCGTTAATGCTGTCAGTCAGCTGTACAAATTACCGGCCATACGCCACAATTATTTGCCTATACTTAAGAAAGGCCCCCGATTTGCAAGGGCGACGGAAGCACAGAAGAGCAATTATGTATTCTGGAGTCACTTTAGGGCACGTTGTATAAAACCTGTACATATGTTTGTAACCCTGTAAGAAAGTGTGTAATTACAGTACGGAGTCCGAGATGTGGTACCAGGTTTATATTTGTTTAGCGAATTCAAATAGTTGATCAGCCTGCGAATAATTAAAAAAATATATATATATATAATAATAATAATAATTTGTACATTCTAAATAATGAAGTCATCAGAGGTGTTTGTAATCGCAGAGCCAGAGTGTTAGGCCCTTTTTGCAGGCAAGACATGCCTGTTAAACGTGGAGATACGCGATCGCGATACGCGATACGCGATCAGCTGTCGTGGTCCCCCTAACAAACATTCTGCTCCTTCTCCCCCATTCACCATCAGCACCCTTCAACCCCTCAACTGCTCACCTCTATCACCAACCCCCCATCACCCACCCCTCATCATACCCTCGCATCACCATCTCACCTCCACAACAACACTACCTTTCACCACATTCATCACCACCTTCTCACACTCCCACCCTCCCCACCACTCCCTCCCCACCCTAAATCCCTATCAAAACACCACTACGACCCCTTAAACAACAATTACATAAAATCGAGAAAAATAGCAGAAAGTTATTAGTTCTAATAAATGTTTTTAAAAAATCCAGAACAAATTATATGGGAACATATATGCTTGAATCAATCGAACATATAAAAAATCCAGAAAATAATACATTTCCGAATAAAACAATTTAAAGGCTTGCATGTAGTTTTTGTCACTTTCACTTCAGGACTCTAATCTCGTACAGACGATGCATCACAGGACCCCTATTGATAAGGAGACCAGCAGACGAACGACCTTCGCCAGATTTTATTGGTGATATTGTTGTAAAGCCATCACCGATTACCCAAATCAGTTCGAACCCCCCAACCCCCCTCCAAAGTTTCATTGGGTATATAGCTGGTCAATCTGCCGACCACCTGCTCCAATTATTCATTAGCTCTAAATAGCAAATTATCTCCCCACCCACACTATTGAATTACGTCGGTCATTGGCTCACATATTGTAACTTCAAAGTAATATCTTTTTACAACTGGACACTGGAGTCTTCTGGTTATTTTTTTTTTTAACATCTACTACAAGATAGTTCCAGTTTCATTAATTTCCAAACCTGTGGGCGACAATACATACTCCAAACATGAAGTATATATATAATCTCTTCTATTTTAGAATCATTATTTTAATTAAAAATAATTAAGGCTAATTTTTTAAAAATAAATAAAACATGACATATTATAAAAATTAATTTTATTCGGTAATGTACAACTCGTGGAAACACATGATAACTGAAATAAAATTATTTATTTATATATTGTCATCTTCCACTGCATGTCCATTTCTCAATATCCACTTCAGCGACCCAGGAATATTGCAGCGGTTCGGGAAACTGCACCACTTGAAGTACGCCCTTCCAATGCGTCGTTTCAGCACCTTCTCGACCAAATACCTGTCTGGAAACTTCGTAGGCTCGATCTCCTCGGTGAAAACCCACCACGAATGGTTATATTGTTAAGATCTTAGAGATACTTGTCCGTATTGACATGGTCGTTGTACGCATGTCGTTAATTCATATTGTCAATGCGAAATAGGACTAACACATTATCAATATCGCGAAGCAGTTGTTTGCATATGAGCTAATATATCTGGCCGAGGTACACGCAGTATACCTTCACATACTGTCCCAAACTAATGTACTCCTAGAGGCAATTATGCTTCTTACACTCAACATCGTCTAAAAGAAACCCCGAGTTTGGCAATACTTCGCTCGGCGGCACAATGGCTTTGTTATCGCTGCAAGGGAAATATTTATTGTCATCCACTGCCTGTAGTACATGGTACCTTGCAACGATAATTAGGTATATAAAGGAATTTGGAGTACAGGTACATATTCACAAACTGAAGATAGTTAGGTTATATTAAAAGACTGAGAAACATACATGTTATTTTCCACTTTGATTGACCAGTTATGATGCAGCATACTGTATTCGGAAATAGGTTTCCAAATTGTGATTCGTGGAGATAAGTTAATCTTCATCAGCAATGTGTATGGGCACAGTAACGCCCTGCTTGACGATCCATAAGACATTTTCTTCTGCTTGNGTTAATCTTCATCAGCAATGTGTATGGGCACAGTAACGCCCTGCTTGACGATCCATAAGACATTTTCTTCTGCTTGTTTTATATCGTATGGAGGAGGAGTAAGAAGAGGAAGTAGCAAAAACAAGCGATCTGATGATATTATGCTCATTTTCTTGGCATACAAATGTTTCTTGTCAGTAGAATAACTTTTAAAATTATCACTCCAAGAAATATTGCATGGAAATTCCATTTTTGAAAATGTTATACGTCCGTACTGTTCCAAGTCTTAAATGATACTGAAAGAAAAATGTATATAAAGAGCCAATTTATAAGTTTTTAAGTCAGTTCACCACATCTCGAAGAGGTAAGACATTAGCTGGAAGCAGGATCATCGATATGCTGATCAACAATCTACCATTCGAGCCGCACATTACTGGATACAAGTGCTGCAGTCTGGGAACGAAGATAACTAAAAGGCTGACACATGGTGACACTGGCATCAATGCACTGAATGAAGGGTGCAAGCAACATGACATCCCCTATTGACAGCACAAGGAGCTACAAGCTCGGCATCAGGCAGATAAAATACTTTCACAGAGGAAAGAGTGGAGCATTTATAACACAATGAAGGCCAAGGCTAAGAAGGGCATGGTTGCAAAGAGCAAGCAGAAGGCGCAAGTGAAAATAAATGTGGTGAAAAAGGGAAGAAAAGAAAGCAAGACCAGGAAAACATCTACTGGCATATTTTTCCACTACTTTTGCATGCACCCAGGGCCATCAGGGGCCTAATCGTAGCCACGAGTGGTATCGACCGAGCTGTTAACACAGTATCGAACGAGCAGAAGCAGTTGTCTGAGGCTCAAAGGCACAAGCAAACATGAAGCTATCGCCATGGGTAAAAAACAGCGAAGACCTCTACCTGAAGCCATATCTAGTGGAGGAGTGCCAAAGCATTGCAACAGGAAGTGGCACTAATGAAATCTCTAACGAAACATCCACTTACGAAATTGTATTTGAAACTGTTGGCGAGCCAATTGACGATACCTTATTTTCGCGAAGTGTATATGCGAGATACTTTAACTCCCCTAACCCAAACATGACCAATGGGCCATAATCAATGTGGACACGACTGCTGGGCCTGGTACTCACCGGATAACTTATGTGAAATGTGAAAAATTAGCAGACTACTACAACAGTTTTGGGAATTTCGTCCTTCGTCCGAGATGCGACTNACTTATGTGAAATGTGAAAAATTAGCAGACTACTACAACAGTTTTGGGAATTTCGTCCTTCGTCCGAGATGCGACTGTACCCGAAAAATGGCATTTTGACTTACAATTACTAGATGGAGCAGATGCTGAACACATGTGTCTTCACTTCCTTGTTATTTCGTACAAGTAATTGAATAACATGGCCATACATCTAAAGGAAACCATCAGTCCTGNTGTCTTCACTTCCTTGTTATTTCGTACAAGTAATTGAATAACATGGCCATACATCTAAAGGAAACCATCAGTCCTGTCGATAATGTGTACCTTAAAAGGTCGTAGCTCTGAGCTTCGTGGTGCACACTTTCCTCACTCGACCTGGAGAGGAATGCAATACCGAACATTGATGAAAAAAAACCGCAACAAGATGTATCTCGTGAAAAGCAGTAATCTCTTTCGTGAGGTAGCATTGCCCATTAGCTCTTATGGTTTAGACTACATTGCAAGGTACATCGAAGATATGCGGTCTTCCGACACAGAATTCGAACTATGTGTAGATTCCAATAGTTTGAAGAGTGTCATCAGATGCAGCGAAGATATCGACTTCACAAATCTGGATTCCACCGGAATAATGCAGGGGTTCAGGCCATGTATAACGATGCCAGGAAAACCCACGAATCGTCACGACCTATAAACATCTTGCCTGTTAATGTCATACTAATTATTTGCAATTAGGTGAGTAGCACGTATTTCAATGGTAGGCCAAGCAATACTCTGCATGAGTTTTCGCCGATGGTCCCTTTAGGTTTTAAACTGGTCGTGGCACAGCAAAGCATCTTTACGTTCCTGTCGTCGCGAAGAGACCATGCAAGGTGGCAGTGATGTTCATTAATCATCACAGAGAGTTGGTGAACTTTCGAAAGGAAGAAATCACTTTACGATTGCATTTGAGAAGATGTGAAAAATAAGACTTATGGCGACNTTGGTGAACTTTCGAAAGGAAGAAATCACTTTACGATTGCATTTGAGAAGATGTGAAAAATAAGACTTATGGCGACCAGAAGCAATAAAACTAATTGTGCAAAACCTGCCATCAGTATTCCACATGTCACCAAGGTGTTATCACATGCCAACAAGATTTTCCTTTGCAGTCTTGGGAGGTCGGTGGAATATTATNGCCACATGTCACCAAGGTGTTATCACATGCCAACAAGATTTTCCTTTGCAGTCTTGGGAGGTCGGTGGAATATTATGTAAATGTCGATGAGCCGGTATTTTTTGAAGCCAGAGTCACGAAAGGGGAACTTCACTCATACCAGCCATTCCTGATCGGACCATATATGTTACAATCGGAAATTCAGATAGCGGTCCAACACCAAGATATCTGCACTCTTCCTTGTTAGTCATTCTTACGATTCAGGGGGCACTGACGAAAGAAGATGGATCCAACCTGGCAGCGATGAAAATAACGAGATTTGGTATTCTGCACCTTATCAATCGCATTATGCATTTCCTCAATGATATCGAGGTATACCAGACAAGAGAAGTCGGCATAACGACCACTATAAAAAATTACCTCTTACTCATGCCGAAAGAGTTATCTGATGCTAAGATGGCTCTCCGGGGGATAGAATATGNACTATAAAAAATTACCTCTTACTCATGCCGAAAGAGTTATCTGATGCTAAGATGGCTCTCCGGGGGATAGAATATGACTACATTGTTCCTATATACCCCGAAGGTTACTTCGAGGTCTGCATTCCTCTAGCGATGTTACTGGAATTCGTCGAAGAATACAGGCATTTTATCATCAATTCGAATCAGTAACTGGTACTGCTCCTAACCATTACATATGCAGATGCCATCGTGGGTATGGGAGCAAACCTGGAGATAGTTGAACTGAAGCTAGAGTCTGTCGAATGGATGCTGCCTCACATTCAGCTGAGTACTACCGAGAGCAACAAGATGATGAAGAATGTGGAAGATGGCACATCAACGTTGGGCTACAGAATGGAAGACAGCACAATGTGAGAGTGAGCTGTTCGCAGTTCGACACATGTCAAATAGAAAATGTGATAATATATTTCAAAAGTGAAATCTATTCATACATGGACATGAACTTTGAAATATAATAGTACCTGCTTGCATATAAAAAGTGTGCTCAATTCCAAAATTCATATTATGGGCCCACACAATCCCCGATACTGAGCCCAGACAACTTCAAGAGTTTGGCCTCGCTCATGGTGTTTGATGTGGGTACACAGTACGAATNCAATCCCCGATACTGAGCCCAGACAACTTCAAGAGTTTGGCCTCGCTCATGGTGTTTGATGTGGGTACACAGTACGAGCATTTCAGTTCGAATGTGATCGTCTGCATGGTCGAGTTCACTACGCATGAAAATATTCCGCCTTGCATGTACACTGTCTGTCTGATACTTCACGACCGACTCGCATCGTATAATTGTCGAAGCAAAGTCATCAAAATACATTCATGAATGCAGCAGATGATATATAGATGATAGTCCATTTGCTTTATCTATTTAGTCATCTTCGAGCATAGTCAGCAACAGGATGTAATGAAATCTAGAGGGCTTCCAGAACCAGAGCCGCTACATGCTCAAGGAGATCGCAGTGTCCTATGACAGCGATGGCAAAATGCGCATGCGCTCTCGCCCCTTTTATTCGTGGAAACTATTGGACAATAAATTAAAGAAGACGAACGACTTGCTTACCAAGTAACACCACGGTTTGGAGTGGGACGAAAGCGAGATTCAATACTGTCAAGTGGGAAATGTGCTGCATGACTTGCTGATGCAGTATCTGCAAGGAACGATTAATGTGGTGGGATCAGATCAGAATAAAAAGGCTGAGTCACTTGCGCAAAAACGAATGTGAATTTGTCGATGTGCAGTTAGAGTAAATCTGTCCTACGCTTTGCAAATTGACGAAACTTTAAGATGACCAGCATCGTCACATCTGCGACCGGTCAGAGCATACTGTACACAAGCATATAGGAACACACAGCTGCTCCGCAAATTGTAAGCATCATCCTTGGACTGTAAATCAGCCGCCTAGGACTGGACATGGAGACACCCCGACGTTGGTTCCGAAAATCAATTTTTTTTTTAAATACATGAACAGGTATTTAATATTTATATTTATCTATACAAAAAATTTGTGTGTATAAAATTATTATATTTGTTTTTTTTACTCTAACTCATTAGGCTAGCATTTTTCTTAAAGAAATGCTACATAACATATTTACATATTGGGATAATACTGACGTAGGCCGAAAGTTGTAAGTGAAAGTACACATTGACCTGGGAACATGNACATATTTACATATTGGGATAATACTGACGTAGGCCGAAAGTTGTAAGTGAAAGTACACATTGACCTGGGAACATGCCTTCTGGTCGAAACAGACAGTGTGTCAGGTGGAAGGGAGAGGGAGGAGGAGTTGCAGAGTGAAGAAGAGCAGGGAGAGGGATGTAATTGGTATAAATAATTGNAGGTGGAAGGGAGAGGGAGGAGGAGTTGCAGAGTGAAGAAGAGCAGGGAGAGGGATGTAATTGGTATAAATAATTGCACCTTGTGGTAGATCAGCAGTTCGTCGACAAATTGTAGAGGTTTTGATCATTTCTTCTAGCTTCTACAGTCAACATCATATTTTGCATCCACAATGTCTTCGGACATTCCAGTGCTATTGGGATCTATGGCAGTGCCATCGATTTCTTCGGACATTGTACTCACAAAGCCATCAACTTCTTCGTGTGTAGTATCAGCAGTGCCATCTAATTCTTCGGACGGGTTACCTATAGTAGCATCTCCATCGACCTCTTTGGGTGGGCCAGGTAACGCAGCACCATCGCACCATGACCCAAGCCAAAGCTGTCAAGACTTCGAAGCATGTACTGTGATGAAGCCTTTGTGAATATCAGCAATGTTAGATGACATGAAAATTATCAATGTAAGAATGAACCGATTCCTCACTGCATATAGGTGTTATAAGTGTCTTCGTCTGTTTTCTCATACAGACAATCTATACAGAGGTCCGAAAATATATCAAGTATTTGTTCCTCCACTTGCAAAACGAAAATATGTAGTGTAATTGTCACGAACCCGTGATGGACTTGTAAGTACTGTTTTGTGTTATGTCGATGTAAACATGTCATTNATGTAGTGTAATTGTCACGAACCCGTGATGGACTTGTAAGTACTGTTTTGTGTTATGTCGATGTAAACATGTCATTGCTATCTAGCACAATAAGTGATAATGCAATGGTGCCACCATCGGTAAGTAAGGATGTGCATGTGTACATATTGACAATTCTCTGTNTATGTAGTGTAATTGTCACGAACCCGTGATGGACTTGTAAGTACTGTTTTGTGTTATGTCGATGTAAACATGTCATTTCTATCTAGCACAATAAGTGATAATGCAATGGTGCCACCATCGGTAAGTAAGGATGTGCATGTGGACATATTGACAATTCTCTGCCGATATCGACCAGATAATTTCGTTACTGTGGACAGCCATTCAATAGAAGTAGCAATGCATGTAGGCACAATAAGAGTGGAAAATGCACGAAGAAGACAGAATGGGCTTATTGACTCTTGTCTCTCATAAGTGTGGACGTGATTTAAATAGTTGTAATACATCAAACAATGAAGAAAATGTGTGTAGTGAGGCATACACCCATCATCTTGAACACTGTTCAACTGCAGCTCGAAAACCTGTCAATGTTTTAGGCAAACCTAATGCTAGTGTATTCGTGCTGAAGAGATCCGCTTTCCATGGCAGTCTGAAAACTATTGTCATAAATAATTATCTGTGTATGTCGAAAGAAATTTTCATGTTTCTGTTGGTCATGAAAAATATTGAAAATAAACCAACTTACATAAAAGCTGGAAAATGTGGGTCTCTAAAATATATTACACAGGTGAAAATTGTGTACCACTCAGAAAAATGGCCCGAATAAATCGAAACTAGGAGAATGTGCAGAACAATATACCAGCAATAAGTGATAATGACTGCAGAGAGATAGTGTGATAGTGTACATGTAGGTCCAGCAGCACCCTCTCGTGTGTGACTGGAAAGATCAGGGTTATGCCAAGCTCAATCAGTGAAGGACCGTCAAACGAAGTGAAAGCAAGTGCCAGTATGCCTCATCGTCATCAAAGGGCACCATGTCAGCATGTGAGCGAGTTCGAACAGGGCAGAACGATCGGGCTCTGGGAAACGGGTTTGTCATACCATGACATTTCGGCTCGTACAGGGCATACTATCACTACAGTGATGCGTGTGTGGAACCAGTTGATAGAAGAGGGTCGTATGCAAAGACGAGCAGGTACTGGACCATGCAATGTTACCAAAGCATGCTGTGACCACCATCGTGTCGGAATAGCTGTAATGGACCGTACAACCTAGTCCACAGTGTTGGCTCGACAGTGCAGCATTGTAACAGTCGTGGACCTGTCTGCATCGATGCTTCGATGCTATATGATGCGGGCTGTACTGGTAACATGCATGCCATTGCGTCGGCTTCCACATCCAGAAACCAAAAACGACTTAGACTGCAATGGGCATGTGAATGCCATCGCTGGCGTTCTGAGTGGCAATATGTAGGTTTTTCGGACAAGTCCCGCTTTAACCTGTCCTACTGTGATGGCCGCATGTGTTG
This sequence comes from Clitarchus hookeri, assembly GCA_002778355.1. NCBI lineage: Eukaryota > Metazoa > Arthropoda > Insecta > Phasmatodea > Phasmatidae > Clitarchus > Clitarchus hookeri. Next base: position 903,350 of record NQII01000238.1, on the reverse strand, counting down.
GATGCTTCCATGGTGGCCGAAATCTGGCAGCCTACATTGTTAAGCGGTATAGTAGACAATAGTCAGGTATGATGGTTTGGGCTGTCATTGGATACAACATGCAATCTCGACTCCTACATATTGAGGGTAATCTAAACAGCAACCACTACATCAGGGAGGTTTTAGAGCCCAAGGTAATGTTCCATCCTTATTCCAACTTTACATGCCATTTTTCAGCAGGACAATGCCCAGCCACATGTGGTGAGGAATGTTTAAGCCTTCTTTAATGAACGATGGGTAACACTACTTCCTTGGCATGCATGCTCGCCTGATATGTCGCCCTTAGAACATTTCTGGAATATAGTTGGACGGCGACTTGTTTTTTATAATCCTCCAGTAACCACTGTTGATACTTAGTGAACTCGCATACAAACTGCATTGTGGGAGATCCCCCAGGAATATATCCAGGTCCTCTTTGATTCTATGATACGACATTTAAGGGCTCTGATTACAGCATGTGGGGGTTTCACACCTTACTGAATTCTCAAGGACAGAGACCATGTACAGTTCTGTAATCCTAATCAATTGTGTATTGTCATGTACAAAATATGTGTTATATAGTTTATTGCAATCACATGTATCCTTCCTGGTGTTGCATTTTTCAATAATGTTAGTGTATATATTTGGAACGTAACTACTATAAACCAGCACCCTTCCAGGAAGATCATTTTATAAGGGCTTATAAGAGCCCGAATATAACTATATATAATGTGTACGACATCGAAAAAAGTGTTGACGATAATATACTAAATATGCATCGCGAGGAAGTAGAAATGATGACGAAGTGTTCACGCTGGTGAGTCGATTCGGGTGATCACTTACAGCTAAGGACAAATGTATGCTATTCACTTACAAAATATTACGAAGTTATCTTCTTGTCTTCGAAAATCATTGTAAAGAAATGTTTATAGGTATGTACAATTTTGTAAATAAAAATATATATAAAATATTGAATTTTATTATTTTTAACAAATAAGATTAGCCTAAATTGTTTAAATTAAAATATTATCACGAAAGTAGAAAATTTTAAATATATACTCCATGTTTAGCGTGTGTATCGTCGCCTACAGGTTTGGAAATGGATGATATGGGAACTCTCTGGTAGTTTATGTTGAAAAAAAAAAAAAACCCAGCACCCTTTTGAGTCAAATTGGAAAAATATTAAGCTGAAGATACAATTTAGCATCAACTGAACTATGCAATCGATTGGTGTGGGTGGGGACATAATTTATTTTGTATAGCTAATTATTAATTTCAGCAGGTGGTCGGTAGATTGACCGACAATAAAGCCAATGAAATATGGAATTAGGGTCGAAAGAACATGTAATAGAAGGAGGCTTGACGACTAAAACCACCAATAAAAATTGGCGAGAGTAGGTCGTCTGCTGATCTCCCTATCAAGAGGGTTTGTGCGATGCGTGGTCTGTTTCAGAAACGGGTCATGAAGTAAAGGAGTCATAAACTACATGCAAGTTTTAAAGATTTTTTTCTTTCGANGGTTTGTGCGATGCGTGGTCTGTTTCAGAAACGGGTCATGAAGTAAAGGAGTCATAAACTACATGCAAGTTTTAAAGATTTTTTTTCTTTCGGAAATGTAATACTATCTGGATTTTTATAAGTTTAATTTATTTGAAAATATACGCTAACTTTTATTTTTTCTTGTTTNGAAATGTAATACTATCTGGATTTTTATAAGTTTAATTTATTTGAAAATATACGCTAACTTTTATTTTTTCTTGTTTATATTAAAAACACTTGTTAGAAATAATACTTTTTTGCTATACTTCTCTATTTTTTATTGATCGGTGTCGAGGGTAGGTGTTAGGTAGGGTGTTGACAGTTAAGGGGATGGGATGGTGGTTGGGGTGAGCAGGAAGGTATGGAGGTGGGTTTATTACAGTGGTGAGAGGATGTGGAAGAGCAATTGAGTGTTGATGGGAGAGGGGATGAAAAGGTAATGGGGAAGAAGAGGGGATGAGTGGTTGTGGGTGGNCTCGAATCCTCTTTTACTTATCTGAGGAGTAAGTGGCTCATTTTACCAAGTTCCTCTGAGGACTTTTCGGCTCTTGCATTCGAATCCGATTTGCTCCTTTTTTCATGTTTTTTTTTTACATTTTCTTGTACAAAAAGTGATTCTTTTGTAAAATATTTAATTTATGAAGTGATTTTGAGGGTTAAATGGGATTTTTCGAAAGTCTTGTGGGTTATTTTGTGGGAGAACGGGTCAATTTGATCCGCCCGCCACAAACCCAGACTTTGACGTCAACCAAGATGGCGGAAGAATCCGAAAACCGTTGCATGATTCATGCGTCAGTACGAAGACAATTNTGACTTTGACGTCAACCAAGATGGCGGAAGAATCCGAAAACCGTTGCATGATTCATGCGTCAGTACGAAGACAATTACACTTCATTATGGAAATATTGAAAGAACGACGAGAAGATACCTGTTCATCCCTAAACTTACGATGAGACTAAATGGTTTCCAAAACATTGGCAGAGAATCTGAAGAAATTTCATCCCGACATCCCGAGTCAGACCAGTATGGAAATATATTATATTGTTATGAAGATTAAAGTGCTCAATCGACGATCCAGTGGATTGGTGGGGAATATTTCGACATTTTGGCCTAACTATGACAGCGGCAAACGCACCTTATCATGTTCCCATATCTGCATTCCGCAAAGTATACACAGTGAAAAGTGTTCGACAGAAGAACGCAGCATTTTCGATTACCCCTTCTCACTTGTCCTCGGTGAAACTAATTAGGGAAATAGTTTCTTCAATGTCTACATTACTGTAAAAAATTGATTACTTACATTATACTCATGTGAAGTGGATATGCATATATATTCCTAACCTTTGCTAATAGATTTTTCTAAAGGTATAATTAGAAGGAGTAACAAATACACAAACACTGTGGCGGTTCATAGTTTAGCTCAACGTAAGATTCAGTTTTTCTGCCAGTTTTATCCACGACTTCACACTATAAAATGAATAGGTGGTTATGTCGTCCTGAATGATGCTAAGAAGGAATGTGAACTATTTACGTGTTAATCTAAACTATGCATTGAATGTCACTTTGTCCGACACTGNATGATGCTAAGAAGGAATGTGAACTATTTACGTGTTAATCTAAACTATGCATTGAATGTCACTTTGTCCGACACTGGGTAAGTGATTTTCAACTAATATTGTCATTTCCCCTTATTACTCAGCAAAAAATACATACTTTTCCAATGTTTGTATAATATGCAGTATTTTTCATAAAGGTATTCGTTTTATTCTATGTATTTCGTGTAATTCACAATCACTATTGCCGGCTGTTTATTATTGTTTGAAATACGTTGCATCATTACATATGTCTTCACGCTAGATTTTACTCTTTCACTGTTGACGAGCGTCGCCTAGGAAAACACTAGATGCGGCACATTACGTTTCACTGTACCAGACGTCTTTTGGTCACGTCTTCCGTTCTCCGCGACGGATAAGACACGTCGCTAGAAAAACCCGCCTGTAAGCAATTATATTTTAATTACTTATTTTATTTGAGTGTACTGGAAAACCTTAACAAATCTTTTCAATTTAACGGTTTCTTATTTGTGTGCAAATAATTATGACGATGAGTGTGATTCACTTAGAAATGCATTATGCAGTTTTTATTCCGCGAAGTGTTTATATCTATGAGTCTACGGAATACCAAAATATTGCTAACATAAAAAAAACAATTAACTACTTTGATCAAATTGTGACATACTAATTTGTAATTAAACGTAAAAATTTGTACTTAAAAATCATTAACATGGATATTTGTCAACGGAAATATATATATTTTTAACTATACAATTAAGTAAGTACGGACCTCAGTAATATCATTTTGTAAATAAAAGTGCAGTGAATTCGTTAAACGTGTATGAGGTATTGAAAAATCTTCACCAATTCACAAAGGCCAGTGCACATAAATAATCATATTTGCCAAAAATAATTTAAAGTGTGTTGAACTTACATCGATTATATTGTACTCAGAACCATTCATTATTTCAAATTTTTTTTTAACTCAAACACTGTATAAAATAATTAAAAACCATTTTTTTTTTTTTCTAATAAACTTATAACAAATTTAAGAAAAGTGCTGATTAACACATTATAATAATTTTTGTAGATAGCTGATAAAATGTATTCACATTTTCGTCAGACCTAAGAAGCTTATATTTTAAACAAATTTAATCAATATCTAAAAATAAAAACATTTAACTCTGAAGGTAGTAGTTATTTCACTATTATATTCATTGAAATACATTTATACATACGTATATACATGCAAAGAAAATAAACGCATTGCTCATCTATTTATAAATAAGTAAAAGTGTCAGAACTACATACATTCTGGTGGAGGGAGTCAGCAGGGAACACAATGATAATGTGGGGTATAGAAAATCTCCGTAAGAAAACCTCTGTCATTCCGCTGAGGTGGCAAACCTTTCAGAGTTTGTCGAAGTAACTGCAATAACCAGACGACGAACAAAATGCAAAACTGTACAATTTTGTGCATTGATTTAAAAATTGGATGACGGTAATGCCCCCAAATTTTTTTGCATCAGCCATTATAAAATATTATGACATTAACATCAGTCTTTACGGAGATATGGATCTATACAGAGGTATCGATACTGACGTAGAAAATTAAAAATTACTGGAAAAACTAGAAGGCCTAAGAGACTGATATAAAATAAATACTCATATAATAATAAATGTTAAGAACTTGCAAACCATACAAGCACCATAAGAAAAATATTTATAAAAATGTACAAAATCATTCAATAATTTTTTTATATAATTATAGTTAATTTAATAATGAAATTTAACAAAGGGTTTTTTTTATCCCTTAGTTAATAAAAATATAACGCTAATTATTACATAGACTTTCAAACTGACAGTAGCACTAACAAAGGCTATGCGTTTATAAACATTATTTAATTATCCACAATGGCTAAAGTTTGACATACTGATACTAGTTTCCAATCTGTTCCATGCCCCATTACAGAAATATTATTTGGTGTCAATTGTTTTCCTGTAGCCACGGATGGCAGCCGTACGGATTTGCACATACAATTGCATAGGTATATCAAATCACAACTACAAGGCGATGTAATGCATGAAACCACAAAATTATTAATTTTTCAATTAAAAAATATTAATGCAATATTTTTTCATTTTATAAATACCATGATTTAAAAGGAAATTAGAAATGTTGTATTAGAAATTAATGCATTTAATGGATGGGCGCAATATTACGGAAAGCATAAACTTAACCAAATACACCAACATTTGTGTATGATCGCTGTATTACCGCAAATATCCACTGTGAGCTTTCTCGGCCAGTATAATAAATATGGTTACTTTCAGATATCCAGCTTAAGTTTGTTGCGCATTTTTGCCTGTACCGGTGTCTACTACTCAAAGACAGAAAATTTCACCGCAATTTACTAGTGGAACAAGAACTTTGTTGAGATTGGATGTTCTGCGCATCATGTCATAAAAGACGNAATTTCACCGCAATTTACTAGTGGAACAAGAACTTTGTTGAGATTGGATGTTCTGCGCATCATGTCATAAAAGACGGCAAGAAACGAGATTCTGAAGATTGTGGGCAACTAGTTTAAGGAGATCTTATATCGAAGTAAACGCAAATAAGAAAGACATGCAAATCTGAGATATGAGATTTCACATGTGACTATGTGGCGAGTATTACGATGTTTAAAATCTGGCATGTAAAGATCATCAATTGTACTATCCATTCAACAGGTGAAAAATTTATTCGAAAATAATGTTATATGGAATTGTTGTGTTGGGTAAGAGATTAAGAAGGATTTTTGTTCTGCGAAAATTTCAGTGATTAATGCAAGATTCAAGCCACTGATAAAGTCAACATCGCCGCAGCTGCTGAAGTTACGCCTGAGATACTACATCGCGTGTGGACTGAAATTCGAATTGAAACATAATCTGGTGGACATTAAACTTGAATTATTGGACTACATTTCTAGGCTCTGAAATAATGTTCCTTCATTCAATTCACCGACTTAAAGCCTGGATTTTAAAAATTATTTCTGAAGCTTTCTGAATTACTTTTATAAAATATTAAAATAAATTTCTTCAGGTGTAAGGATGAATAATATATTTTTTATTTTCTATTATTCTGTGACATACGCAAACCTGTAAGTAACACTACAAAATTAATGCAGTACAGCATTATTGTGGAAAGCCCTCACATCAAAATCATATTTCAGCATGTTGATATTGAAGACATAAAGAAAGCTGTCTGATAAACCACAATATTAATTACTAATATTCTTAAAATAAATATGTCAAAATACAAGGAAAACAGTTTGTTTCTCATTCTAAAATGTAGTGATTAGGCATGTGGATCTTATCTTGGAACAGATTCTGAACTTAGATTATTAAATCTCTTATATGAAATTTCGTGGCTTCAGTCCACAGTGAACCATTTGTCGAAAGTGCCTTAATGCCAGTGTATTCATATTATTTTATTGATTTTGGTCTTGCAGTTATANCAGTGAACCATTTGTCGAAAGTGCCTTAATGCCAGTGTATTCATATTATTTTATTGATTTTGGTCTTGCAGTTATACTATTCGCTCGTCTGATTCATATTATGTAGTAATTCATAGATTAAATTAATTCAGTATAATACAGTGCCTCTTAAAAATACTCTCTAGATTGCTCTTTGGTAAATNCAGTGAACCATTTGTCGAAAGTGCCTTAATGCCAGTGTATTCATATTATTTTATTGATTTTGGTCTTGCAGTTATAATATTCGCTCGTCTTCCAGAACATGATTCATATTATGTAATAATTCATAGATTAAATTAATTCAGTATAATACAGTGCCTCTTAAAAATACTCTCTAGATTGCTCTTTGGTAAATTATGAAATAGTTCACGGGTACCACGAGCTTTGAAATGATGCAGTTTTCAAAATGCTGTTTACCAAAGCATTGGCAAACAATCTAATCGAGTAAATATGTTTGTCAAAAATATACAAATGACTACCGTATGTGCAACATACAAAGTCTAAGAGAGATCTGTTAAGTAATTAGGGAATATAGAGGATGCCGGATAACTTGGTAACTCAGGCCACTTAGCTCTTTTTTCGCAGGTATTCTTTCTCCCCGAGTGTTTAGTGCCGTCTGCCAAGAGCATAATATCCTGACAAACGACGAACGATAGTAGTGGGAAAATGCCAATTCTAGCGCACCTGGCTGCTCGCTGCGGTGCCGCGATGCCATGGCAGCCCTCTTGGATGACGTCACGCGTTTGGGGACATACAAATATTAAACGTGTGGGCCACTCATGGTATACCAATTGTTAAACACTGCCCCGGATGTACATAATAGTAGCATGTTAATGGAACACTTATATAGAATAATATGCTATTGTTTTATTTCATGCATACATGAAGGAAACATTTCATGCGACAATGCTAGTATTAAGAAAAAATTGTTTTTAGACTGGAAACCAGCAAAGCGTAACACGTAAAAAAACTCATTTTGTGTTTTAAATTACACCTGAAAGTACATCGAAACTAAAATACTAGTCTTTCAAACAAAACACAGAAATCCCAGTATTAACTTGTAATACAGACATTTATTGTGTCTATATATAACTAATAATGTAAGTTGTATGTGTGGAAAGTATTGACATTTACTTAAATAGTTTTACGTGAATACAGGATAGATTAGTTGCTAGCGTNTAATTCATAGATTAAATTAATTCAGTATAATACAGTGCCTCTTAAAAATACTCTCTAGATTGCTCTTTGGTAAATTATGAAATAGTTCACGGGTACCACGAGCTTTGAAATGATGCAGTTTTCAAAATGCTGTTTACCAAAGCATTGGCAAACAATCTAATCGAGTAAATATGTTTGTCAAAAATATACAAATGACTACCGTATGTGCAACATACAAAGTCTAAGAGAGATCTGTTAAGTAATTAGGGAATATAGAGGATGCCTAATAACTTGGTAACTCAGGCCACTTAGCTCTTTTTTCGCAGGTATTCTTTCTCCCCGAGTGTTTAGTGCCGTCTGCCAAGAGCATAATATCCTGACAAACGACGAACGATAGTAGTGGGAAAATGCCAATTCTAGCGCACCTGGCTGCTCGCTGCGGTGCCGCGATGCCATGGCAGCCCTCTTGGATGACGTCACGCGTTTGGGGACATACAAATATTAAACGTGTGGGCCACTCATGGTATACCAATTGTTAAACACTGCCCCGGATGTACATAATAGTAGCATGTTAATGGAACACTTATATAGAATAATATGCTATTGTTTTATTTCATGCATACATGAAGGAAANATAATAGTAGCATGTTAATGGAACACTTATATAGAATAATATGCTATTGTTTTATTTCATGCATACATGAAGGAAAAATTTCATGCGACAATGCTAGTATTAAGAAAAAATTGTTTTTAGACTGGAAACCAGCAAAGTGTAACACGTAAAAAAACTCATTTTGTGTTTTAAATTACACCTGAAAGTACACCGAAACTAAAATACTAGTCTTTCAAACAAAACACAGAAATCCCAGTATTAACTTGTAATACAGACATTAATTGTGTCTATATATAACTAATAATGCAAGTTGTATGTGTGGAAAGTATTGACATTTACTTAAATAGTTTTACGTGAATACAGGATAGATTAGTTGCTAGCGTTCTAGACTGTCAACGAAGGGTTTTTGAGTACGATACCAGGTTCTTCCAATTAATTTTACTAATTGTTAAATAATGCTGAAGCTAACACACATGAATATAGTTGATAACTAAATTTTATTTCGGTGAAACATAATTATTTCTTGTCTTTGAAAATGCATGGAAAACTGCTTGTATGTTAGCCGCAAGTGGCAAATAGCTGGGCTGTAGGTGGCAAATAGCCGGGCTATACAAGTGGCCAATAGCTGGACCACTTAAGTGACTCACCAACAGTTGGCTGACGAAATGTGCTTTTTACGGTTGGCCAAATGCAGAAAAAAGGTGAGTCACTCCCGCCACACATAATCCACTGATGGTGCTGACATGTTTGGGGTACAATTGGTTACCCAGAAGCGGGCCGCTTGTGTGAAGATTATATTTTACTACTTGGGACCAGTCGGAGTTGAGAAACCTAGTCAAGAATATGCAGATGACCTGTTTTGCAAAGGTATTTGTTCGGCTGATCACCGTGGATAACTTTGGAAGAATTGTGGACGCATAATAGGATATCCACATATGTGACTTTTAAAAATAGACAACAAAGTAGACTTTTTAAATTTTGTCGTTAATTTATGGAATGAATTATATGTGGACTGTGTGAACACATAACATTTTTTTTTGTATATTGTTAATTTTTTACAGGGGATCATTTCATTAGCACGTTATATTTTCCACAGCATGACTTGTTTTGCAATTTTGTTTTTTTGACCAAAAGAGGTATTTGAAATTACCTACTTTTTATATTAGTTTAATAAAAAATTATGGTAGAAGTTTTCGTGCAATTTAAACATACATTCAAAAAAGAGAAAAAATACATAAAAACAAAATCCAGGCTTATAATACAACCTTTACCTCTGTATGTTGCCACTGGTTGTAATCAGAAGGTGAGTAATTTTAATGCCATGCACATAGTGGTAATTAATCAAATATTAAAGTGATTAGGATTATTAATTCTGTTACTTATTGTGCCTTGAAAAAAATATTTTTGCACATTATATTTACTTTGATACGATTCGTTCAGAGGGGCGAAANCTTACTTATTGTGCCTTGAAAAAAATATTTTTGCACATTATATTTACTTTGATACGATTCGTTCAGAGGGGCGAAATAAATAGTTTTCCAAATGATATACGTATAAACATATATAATTATTGCATTTTTTTTTTAATTTGTAAGTTTTTTTAAGTTGAGCTCATTGCCGATTTAGTAGGCCTTCAGGATGATGTCCGCCAAATGAGGAAAGCGACTTACGTGAAATCATGTTGAAAGAGCACAAATAATGGTATCAGTCGACTGTTCACATTAAGTAGTGAAATCGACAAAATTCAGGATGGCCATCATTAGAATGATGGCGTGCAGATTGGATATTACCGATTTTCGACACAATCATTATATTGTCTACTTACACCCTTCACCAGAATTTACACTATAATTCAACTTTAAAATTATACATATGCATGCAAGAGTTCCATTTAGTAACATATATAAAGCAACTTAAAATATCAAGCATTTATTACACATTTTCAGTTAATTTTGCATTGAGATGAAACAGCATATTTATGAACAGTTCAAAATATAAGTAACGCAAATAATAACATATTTGCCAAATTAATTAAACTAAATTTAGAAATAGTTTATATAATTTTGGGTGCTCTTAAAAGGAAAGATCTGAGAGTCTCAGAAATCTAAAACAATTCGTAAAGGGATTTTAAAATTATTAGCTACAGATTCATGCAATATTCTAAGCACACAAACTATTAACAGCAGCAGAAAAAGATAGAAAATTGCTTTATATATAATGTGTCTTATTCTGAGGTCTTCCAAACACCCGTCGTCAGAGAAATAAGCCAACTCTTCAAATTAAAAAAAATTTATTCAGCTGTTTTCAAAAATATTGATTTTCTCTCGCTGTACCTGTACCTAGCCAGTCTTTCGGAATGTTTGTCTTATTCTTTTACTGTAGACTGTATTAAAATCCGTGATGTAAGGTATNATTAAAATTCATGATGTAAGGTATTATATATATATTTTAAATTTAAATTAATGTTTGTGGTAAAACAATTATTTTAGGAAATATTGTAATATAACTGTAATTAAATTACAAATTATAATTTCACAAACAATTAAGAAGTAATTAAGGTAATTTTTATGGAAAATAATTGTTTGTTAGCGAGTGAAGGCAATGTTAACAATTGGCACGGAATCTTAAAACAGTAACCCACACCCGTTCCTATAAATAACCATTGTAATCAAACACATTTACAATTGCTTGTGTTTAAAATNTAAAACAGTAACCCACACCCGTTCCTATAAATAACCATTGTAATCAAACACATTTACAATTGCTTGTGTTTAAAATGTACAGATATTTCAAAAAAAGTATACCATCTAACAAAGAGCATTTTAAGGACATAGAGATATAGAAGTGAAGTGGTGAATGGATGATAACTCTTGGATCAATTTCCATATTTTAAAAGTGGTATATTTTTTAAAATAATACTACAATATTTATGTTTGGTTTGTGTAAATAAATCTTGTGTAACTTTGCTTTCTATAGGTGTCGTAATGTATGTTAATATATTTAAGGAAATAATCTCTGCACTATAGTCGTTTACAAAAAATAGCGCGAATGTTTAATTTGTGGACGTGACAGCAAAACAATTTTACTTTTCCAAAAAATAAAATTTTATTAATCTTACTCCACGAATATTAATTAAGCAACATTGAACATATTAAACATTTAGTGCGTTTATTATACTTAGCATTTACTTTGAAAAACGTATATTTGGCTTTAAATTAAAATTTCGTACCGTGCTTGTGCAGTGTAAAAGGTAAACATTTTGAAAAAATTATTTCACATCTCAAGCGTTATATAGTCAGTAATATACTCTACATAAACTCCAGAGTACAGTAAACCAGAGATTGAACAGCAGAAACCCACATTTTAAAAGGAAATTTACCAAGTAAAATTACGCCAAATATTTCTGCTCTCGGAAGTTTTCAAATCGACGATGAAATTTTTAGTAACGATTATAATGTTTGTATGTGTGACATTATTGATATTCCTCCTCAAAAATGGATTAAAGATATTTTGGTAGTTAATCTATTTTAAGCGTCATGATAAAGTTAGAAAATAATGGTCCCCCTAAAGACGGGCCTCAATAAACTGACCAAATTCACGCATTCTGGAAGTGATTTTGTCTTTCCTGCCATCCATCATTAGTTTCCAGCTAACCCGAGCCTCAAACGGATTGTTTCTCATAAGAACATATATAAACAACAGTGCAGAAAATTTCTCAGTCTTCTAGTCTCCGTAACCTTTCGCACACTCGCTTGATGCACGTGTACCTGTCTGCAGTTTCCTGCAATTGTCAGGCATTTAGAAAATTATCTGGGAAAAACCTGNTTCTCTCGCTGTAACTGTACCTAGCCAGTCTTTCGGAATGTTTGTCTTATTCTTTTACTGTAGACTGTATTAAAATTCATGATGTAAGGTATTATATATATATTTTAAATTTAAATTAATGTTTGTGGTAAAACAATTATTTTAGGAAATATTGTAATATAACTGTAATTAAATTACAAATTATAATTTCACAAACAATTAAGAAGTAATTAAGGTAATTTTTATGGAAAATAATTGTTTGTTAGCGAGTGAAGGCAATGTTAACAATTGGCACGGAATCTTAAAACAGTAACCCACACCCGTTCCTATAAATAACCATTGTAATCAAACACATTTACAATTGCTTGTGTTTAAAATTTACAGATAGTTCAAAAAAGTATACCATCTAACAAAGAACATTTTAAGGACATAGAGATATAGAAGTGAAGTGGTGAATGGATGATAACTCTTGGATCAATTTCCATATTTCAAAAGTGGTATATTTTTTTAAATAATACTACAATATTTATGTTTGGTTTGTGTAAATAAATCTTGTGTAACTTTGCTTTCTATAGGTGTCGTAATNAAATAATACTACAATATTTATGTTTGGTTTGTGTAAATAAATCTTGTGTAACTTTGCTTTCTATAGGTGTCGTAATGTATGTTAATATATTTAAGGAAATAATCTCTGCACTATAGTCGTTTACAAAAAATAGCGCGAATGTTTAATTTGTGGACGTGACAGCAAAACAATTTTACTTTTCCAAAAAATAAAATTTTATTAATCTTACTCCACGAATATTAATTAAGCAACATTGAACATATTAAACATTTAGTGCGTTTATTATACTTAGCATTTACTTTGAAAAACGTATATTTGGCTTTAAATTAAAATTTCGTACCGTGCTTGTGCAGTGTAAAAGGTAAACATTTTGAAAAAATTATTTCACATCTCAAGCGTTATATAGTCAGTAATATACTCTACATAAACTCCAGAGTACAGTAAACCAGAGATTGAACAGCAGAAACCCACATTTTAAAAGGAAATTTACCAAGTAAAATTACGCCAAATATTTCTGCTCTCGGAAGTTTTCAAATCGACGATGAAATTTTTAGTAACGATTATAATGTTTGTATGTGTGACATTATTGATATTCCTCCTCAAAAATGGATTAAAGATATTTTGGTAGTTAATCTATTTTAAGCGTCATGATAAAGTTAGAAAATAATNTTCCTCCTCAAAAATGGATTAAAGATATTTTGGTAGTTAATCTATTTTAAGCGTCATGATAAAGTTAGAAAATAATAGTCCCCCTAAAGACGGGCCTCAATAAACTGACCAAATTCACGCATTCTGGAAGTGATTTTGTCTTTCCTGCCATCCATCATTAGTTTCCAGCTAACCCGAGCCTCATACGGATTGTTTCTCATAAGAACATATATAAACAACAATGCAGAAAATGTCTCAGTCTTCTAGTCTCCGTAACCTTTCGCACACCCGCTTGATGCACGTGTACCTGTCTGCAGTTTCCTGCAATTGTCAGGCATTTAGAAAATTATCTGGGAAAAACCTGTTCTTTACCACTTCTCCACATGACCAGCCGTGGCTGCATCAGTATGTTCAGCACACGTAGGCCTACACTAGTCTCAGCTTTGTCATAAATTCAATTGTCTTCTCTTTGGCCTTCCTTTGCGCTCTGCATAGCTTCGTTTAAGGACTTCTGGATTCGCCATGTATCCACAATGCCTTGAGATAATGGTTTTCTGGATATGGTGACGATTTTTGGCACTTATTTAACAATAATATGTTGTATTTGGTTTATTTATTTTTTTGTGATCATTGAGTGTGTAGAAGATTTCCTTATTTAATTTTATTTAGGCATCTTCCGAATTTGGTGTCTCTTTTTCAGTTCAACACGAGTTCTGACATTTGTCTGTTTCCCTTGCGGTAATTTTCTTCATCACCCCCACCCGATTTTAGAAACAGTAAAACAACTTTATTATAAATTTCCAGTTTATACTCTCAGTTATAGATAGGGTTCAAATAATTCATTTGTTTTCAACGTTGTTCGACGTAGTTCCCACTTTATCATCCACTTCGCCTGCTTCGGTGTCCTACCCATCCCCCAAATACAGCTGTGACAGGGTGGCTTTTTCTGCTATGGGCGTCAGTTCCTACTTCGCGATGGCAGTTGACTTTCTGTGCAAGATCTGTGGTTCTCCTAGTTAAATTGGTCAACAAAATTAAAATACAATAATTTTTATTTTTTTTTTTAAATTATGAGCACAATATCAATTTCTTNATTTTTTTTTTTAAATTATGAGCACAATATCAATTTCTTTAGTACCATAATTGGCGGTGTCTTTCAAACTTTTATGTAAAGTTTCATGCTAAAATTTAAAAACAAAAGTACCTCTCTGATTGTTTTATGGCCTCTAAAGACGATTTTCAACAGTGAACTTCATATTAATTGTCAGAAGAAACAATTTAGATATACATTGATATTTACAGTTAAAGAATTTGTGAGAAATCCACAAATAATTTTTATTCATTGTTTGTCATTATTTTCTATCAATGGTCCCAACAATTAAAACTATAAATTAAGAAAACAGTAAAGATCATTTACAGACACTGTTTTGTTATTACTTTTTCCTCTGATTTCATTTATTATTGTGNATTAAGAAAACAGTAAAGATCATTTACAGACACTGTTTTGTTATTACTTTTTCCTCTGATTTCATTTATTATTGTGACATGGCAAATATGCCTCTCTTATTTTCTTTTGTTCACGTGTGCGACACACTAGAGCTCTCTTTAAGTTAATGAGTTATCGATTCCGCTTTAATGTGTTGTTTGCAGTGCCCTATTGGTATTTAGTTTATTCATTTTGTATGCCACTTGGTTTGTTTCTCGTGGTAAAGTCTTATGTCGCCAGGGACTTCCTGCACATATTTAATGATAAATAACACTGTTACAGCCTTTTGCCGCAGATGGGCAAACATTTATACACATGATTCGTACAAATACTGAAATCCATTCTGCTTTGTCTTTATTTCGGAGTATATAGTAACCATAATATTTATTTTGTGTTTTAGTTTTCAACGCATTTATTATCCATTACACTAGCAATGCCACAATCCTGAAGTACAAGAAAATTATTTTCATTAGTGTACGTGAAATTAGAGGCAAGAAACACTCGTACCTCAACCAGCATTCAAGTATCAACACTGTAGCTATTCTGTATGCATCATAGCATCAACTTCGGTTGTAATCAGTCTAACGTTTTGGTAGTTAGGGTATAGTTACTTCAAATGTGTAAATGCCTGTCAGTTTGAAAATTGGTGTATGAGATACTTAAATCATATAAGTTAACATGGCCTATCATAACTTTACTTGGATCAAATTTGGCACAAGGGATTCACTTTTCCTTGATATATGGCATGAAAGCGATTTTTTCTCATGTGGCGCTGTCATACAAAAAGCTTAAAAAACTATCTGTAAACGCACATATAATACAAATAATGGTTTACGTAACAAAATTTGGTTGAAACTGGTTAGATTATTGTAATAGGTGACACATAAATATAAATTATTGTATCTACACCAATGTCAAAATAAAGGTCTGGCATGTGCTATTGTCAAAATACTAGTGGCAAAATTTGGTGAAAAACTGTTAATTAATATCCGATATAATTTGATATAAAACTATTTTATTATAGTGGTGCCGTCTTAAAATACCGCGGAACAATAAGGGGCTCTCTATGGACGCATTTAATGTTGTATTAGGTACTGCCCACATAGGAAGTTAAGTTGAAATAAAAAACANAAGGGGCTCTCTATGGACGCATTTAATGTTGTATTAGGTACTGCCCACATAGGAAGTTAAGTTGAAATAAAAAACACTGATTAATAGATATCGCACACTAAGCAAAATATTTATATGGCCACCATTTTGAAAAAAAGTGTCTGAAACATTACTTAACGTGTCCTACCATTATACTACTTGTTCGCCAAATTTCATAGGCATCGGATGATTTCCGAAAGGTATAACACGAAATATTAATTTATAGATGCAGTACTATGTTACAACACGGCCGACAAATGACTTGAGTAAACATATTTGGTGGCTGTAATATANAAGGGGCTCTCTATGGACGCATTTAATGTTGTATTAGGTACTGCCCACATAGGAAGTTAAGTTGAAATAAAAAACATTGATTAATAGATATCGCACACTAAGCAAAATATTTATATGGCCACCATTTTGAAAAAAAGTGTCTGAAACATTACTTAACGTGTCCTACCATTATACTACTTGTTCGCCAAATTTCATAGGCATCAGATGATTTCCGAAAGGTATAACATGAAATATTTATTTATAGATGCAGTACTATGTTACAACACGGCCGACAAATGACTTGAGTAAACATATTTGGTGGCTGTAATATATNATTTATAGATGCAGTACTATGTTACAACACGGCCGACAAATGACTTGAGTAAACATATTTGGTGGCTGTAATATATACTACCATGATAAAATGTTTAAATAGGGGTGCATGGATTTGTAGATAAAGCATACTGGTCTAAAATAATTATTTGGAAACAATTTTGAAAATAAAGGAATAACCCACTTTAATAATGTAATTTCACATGGCACACCGTGGCACTGCTTCCATACAAAATTTCGTAACAATTGGTTAGGTAATTACCTAGATATAACATAGTCATTTTGATTATTAATGTGGTGCTATCATACAAAATGGTGGTTAAAATTTTTTGGGTACTCGGAGAAACATTAAATGTTTGTTATAATTTCTATCAGCATACTAAGAATAGTTGAAACAAAGTAGGTGGTTTCAGATATACAGCATACCAACCAAAATTATTTATATGGCAACCATACTTTAAAGTATGTATGTGTCTGAACAACGTGAAACACAATTGTTAAAATGGACTACCATAGCATTAAAAGTTTGCCGAATTTATGGTAGGAATCAGTTGTTTCTTCCCGATACACAGAATGGTGGACACAGTAGGCTTTGAATTGCCACATTTGATGTTTTATATATATAGGATGTATCTTTAAGCTATATATACAGGATGTATATATATCTTTAAGCTATATATACAGGATGTATATATATGTGTTTTTATATATACAGGTTGTGTATATATATAGGATGTAACTATATATACAGGATGAATATATATAGGATGTATCTTTATACGATGTATATATATATATATATATATATATATATATATATAGGTTGTATCTAAAAATAAACAACAAACTTCAACTGCAGGTTAATGACGAAACTAGACGTCGAAAACATATATACGACCTATGGGCTTAATAAAATCCCAAGGGTGGTACTCATCTTTGAAGTTGGACCTGACGCACCATATTATTACAAATATCGGAGAAAATTTGTAATATGAAACTCAACGTTTCTGGATAATATGTTAGTATAAAAATATCTACAAACACCACAAAACCAATCGCTGTCATCGAATTAACTCATAGAAATAATAACGGTTACCACTCTTATTGCGAGCCATTCGACATGACGTGGCAGCATATGCGGGATTTTATTGATGGAATATAAATCCGCATGTTCCATTTGACGAAAAAGGTTGCCTTATGTTAACGCCCGCCATTATTGAAATTGAAAAGTCAAAAGGAAAAGGGTTATGTTCAACATCTGGCAGGCGGGCAACACGCACAACAGCAAATAACGAATGATTGCAAATATCAAAGGACTGTGTGTGTGTATATATATATGGACCCTTCTGTACATAGATTTATGTATATTTTTATGTCAGCATGTCCGTAACACCAGACATGCTGACAAGAGTGTGGAATGAGTTTGATTATCGCGTAGATGTCGTTCGGGCCGCTCGTGGTGGTCACTTTATACATTATTGAAGATATGGTAAACAAACTTCACAGTTATACGGTTAATTTTATTGGTCAACCAAGGTTGTAGGTTGTTTGGTTTTGATATAATAGACCTTCAAAATTGTCTTCTGTGTATATATATGTAAAAATATATATTTATTTACATATACATATAAATATATTTACAGGTTGGTCCATCGAACGTGGACACCCCCAAAATTTCCGGAATGGTTGCAGATTACAAAATGCAGTTTCTGCTCAATGGAATTACGTACGGGGGCCTAATTTTCCGCAAAGTGACTTCGTAACACGTGTAAGGACAGTAATAAGAAAACCACATATAATTTTTCCCCTGGAAAGATACGTTTACTTTAATGGAATCTGAAAGTATGGGCAAAGAGGAATTCAGTGATATATTAAATGCAATTGCGAGTAACACAGAAGCACAAATAAATAATGTGCAAATATGATTAAGTTAGGTCAGCGGTAACATGGGCAGTGGACCTGTACTAACAGCTGTAAGCAAGTTAAACGCACTGTGACTCATCCTGGTGGGACCGCTTCCTTAGGCAGCGTAGCGCTTACCTTAATGCGGCAAAGGGCACGGAATGCGATATTCGACAAAGGAGAGCACCGCAGCGGAGGGAAAATGGGCAATGTGAGAGCAAGTCTGATATAAATTCATTACATTTTATTCAGATATCAACGTAATTCAGGAGATTTGTTTCCTAGTCATTAACTGTACTGAGAAACGAGTGCGTACAGATGCACAACCAAAAATAGAATAAACCACCCTAACGAGAAACATATATAAGTTAAACATATTTGGACATTATTTCATGGCGTTCATGTGTTACTTTCCATTGCATATGCTATATCACTAAATTCTTTTTTGCACGTACATTAAGATGCCGTTGAAATTAATGTATGTTTCCTGGGGAAAAATCATGTGTGGTTTAATTATTTCTGTCCATACACGTGTTACGAACAGTCACTTTTCGGCAAATTACTTGTCCCAATACGTAATTTCATTTGGCGAAAACAGCATTTCGTGATCTGTAACCGTTCCGGAAATTTCGGGGGTGTCCACGTCAGGCGGACCATTCTATAAATACTTTTAACACACCATGTTTGGAAAAAACGTAATTTTTCATGGGTGACAAAATAAGCTGTGAAGTGTCATATGTGGTGCTTGTAATATTAAATTTTAGCACACCAAGTATTTTCGAAATTGATCAAATTATTTAGTATAGAAAGTAAATTTACCATTAATATTCGTATAATCGCCATTTTTAAACTTAGTGTCTTATCCTGTTAAATAGCAATTGTTTACATGGCCTACCGTAGTTCATTTAATGTCAATATTGGCAGGAAATATTTGGGTAGTTTCAGATATATGATATAAAATATATATTTCTTATTCTTGTCACATATAAATATATTGTTTCTGTACATGTTCATGGTCTATGTTTAAAATGTTTCTCTCACGGGTCTGTGCGGCCGCGAGGCCTGGGTTTTTGCAGTACGAGGTCGTCGTCGCCGGTTTGAGCTGACATTTTTACAGAAGTGCATCATCGTGCCAGAGTTTAGTGCACTACGTCTGTGAAATGGGCAGTTTTTGCCGGCACTTGGAAGCCGCTGCCTCGAAACGGGTGGACGAGAGGCCTGGCCAGCTTTTGGTTCAACGTGCGAGGTCTCGCCGGGTCAGCAATCGTGGGCGGGTGCGCGATGTTCAGGTGTTAAGTTAGAGTGTGTCGTTGGTCTGCCGCGGAATGGGGAGGATGTGAGTGTTGTGCTCGGGCGGGGCCACCGCCTGCCTATGGCTCTTTGCTATTTATAGAAAGTCTTTGTACTGCCTCGGAACAGGGAGGATGTGTCGCGCGCAGAACAGTATTTTGTTTCACGAGAATTACGTGTTTTCGACAAGGCGGGCCCTCGGCCCTGCCTAGGGCTGTTTGTAATTTTAAATCGTTGTCCGATCGTTCTTGAGTGTAGGTCAGTTTCTGGGAAGCGAGTAATGAGCATGGGGCAGGAAGTCGGCCTGCCCCTCAAGCTGGTTTGTGTGTGTGATGGTGGGTTTGGTCCTCGTCTTTGGCTCCTCAGAAGAAGAGGAGCCGGGGGTTGACGTCAGGCTGGTTCACTACGTGTGTAAGCCACAGAAGGATGTCAGATACCACTAGGCAGGAGGGCAGTGGCCGGCATTAACCAATACACATAAGTATTGTGCCATTTTTTTGCCACACCTTTTTCGAATATAATTATGTTGTTTCCTTATTATTTGGTAAGTTTTATACCTTTTTTTTGGTAACACTTGTTCCTGGTCTCCACTGCGATCTGTCGTGCAATATTGGATATGTATTGTAAAATATTTGGTCATTCCAAAATTATAGTCACTAATGAATAATTTAAACGTTAAAATTTAAAGAAGAACTTGTTTTCTTTAATTTAAATATGTGACAATATATTTTGTTATTTAATTTGTAAAACTTTGTCCTTGGTCAGTTGTAATATGTAAACACAAGTAATGACCCTTTGTTGGCACTTAATTTCAACTCTCTACATCGAAAAGCAAGGCTGTATTGTCATAATGAATTGTAATAATAATTTTTTTTACCTAATGAAAACTTTATTTTTGTACAATTTTGCAATATTTTATGTTTTTTTCACAGTAATATAATCGTTCTTGCAATCGCTATGTAGCTATAAGTGGCAAGCATATGCAGGTGAAGCTTTATCTTTGAAATCTTGAATATTGTGAACCCGATATTGGAATGTGCTGATTTCGAACCTTTCCTTTTGGAAAAGAAACTTCAGCCATGTAACTAAACAAAACTTCTGGCTCTACAAACATAAGAAATTTTTACATTTTAATGTCGTGCATTTTTACTTTATACCNCAACTAAACAAAACTTCTGGCTCTACAAACATAAGAAATTTTTACATTTTAATGTCGTGCATTTTTACTTTATACCGCTCTTTGCAAGTATTAACGGCGTGTTTAAAGTTTGTTTACATTTTTTGTGTGTCATCTGTTTCGCAAATTTATATAAAACAAAAGTTGATTCCTTAAAAAACTTTTCACGGATTACCGTGGCATTCGGGTTGCTGTCCCTGGGCTTTCTGTCAATGGAAGCCTGAAGGAATGGAGTAGGATCGGGTGTAACCCCGTTAACCGAGACAACATGCAGCTCTCATAATTACCTTCTGCTAGGGAATTCCTCAGATTCACCAGTGGACCAGTAAACCTGACAGATATGTATCAGCATTCTGATATTGATATTAATATTAAGCATCAAGCATGTGCATGCCACACTTGGGATTTTATTTAACAGCATTTTTTGAATATTTTGGCTGTTGTGTTAGAATATACATATTTTTTTTACTTTTAATTTATGTATACCATGTGGCCCCACTAATTAACTTTTGTTGAAACTTATTTAGCAGAAATTTCTAATGTTACAATTTATTTAAAAGGAAAATAAAATGTATATATTTTAATTGTTATCCATATTTATTAATATATTATTGAATTTTTTTACGTAAACTTAACTGAAGTTTATTCTGTGTGTTATATGAGTTGTTGTTTTAAGGTAGATAATTTGAATAAAATTACCTCAACCTACGATAAACTTTTTTATTTTATTTTAATTGCAGCCTCTTTGAAAACTTTTGGTAATCTTTGTTTCTCCTACATACTGTAAGGAACCCAGGAATCTTGTGGCTCGTCCAGCATTCTTAATTTTAACTTTCGCATATAGGTAATCACGGATACACGCCTAGGGCCTCCCCCTGCTGGCGGTGGTTGGGATGTTTAGCAATACAGCTGTCTGAGTAGGGTGGCACAACACCACCTCGTGCATTCATTAAATTAGGTTAAAGTTATGTCATGTTTTTCTTTGTTAGTGTCTCAGTAATGTTTTTGATTTAGTTTTATTACTTATTTAATGGACTCTCCCTTCCTGACGATCAGCCTAGGTAAATTGTNCTCAGTAATGTTTTTGATTTAGTTTTATTACTTATTTAATGGACTCTCCCTTCCTGACGATCAGCCTAGGTAAATTGTTTCATTTGAAAAGGTTAAATTTGTTCTTATCTAGACAGCAGAGTAATATCTGTTAAATAAAATTTTTCTATGTCCTGCTTCTGAGCTGTGTATGGTTGTTATTTTTAATATTTCTAAATTAAATTGGTNATAAATAAAATTTTTCTATGTCCTGCTTCTGAGCTGTGTATGGTTGTTATTTTTAATATTTCTAAATTAAATTGGTTTTTATTAGGATAAGTATGCCGAATTTTGTTTTCTCCCTTATCTAGCGGTTTGAAAAACCCACAGAAGGAACTACAAATTTAATGAAACTCTTTAATTAACCTGAGTTAATGAATGAGTAGTAACTCATTTAAAAACTCCCTGTATTGGGCGGGACTGGTTATGTTGTTGGACCAGAGAGAGGGAGAGTACAGTCTTGCATGCCTTTTTCATCTTATTCTAGAATTTGAAGCAAGTTTCTTACATTTGATGGTTTGTAGAACTACNACAGTCTTGCATGCCTTTTTCATCTTATTCTAGAATTTGAAGCAAGTTTCTTACATTTGATGGTTTGTAGAACTACTCACCTCCACGGTAAATAAGTTGTGTACGTGGTGTGCTACAAATAAATTTTTGGCATAGCAGACCATTTCACGACTTTTTTGTTGGCATCGCTGGGTATATAGTGACTTACTTACTATGCCGACGTTNTGGCATAGCAGACCATTTCACGACTTTTTTGTTGGCATCGCTGGGTATATAGTGACTTACTTACTATGCCGACGTTGGCTGATGCGACAATATAGTCCTATCTTCCAAAACGAAGGGCTAAAAACAATATTTCTCTCTCAATTAAATGCCTACATGAAGAACTGTAAATCTAAAGACTTCATTTAAATCGGTCAAATGGTTCCCGGTATATTAAAAAACACAACAAATATGTAAATAGTTGCAATTTTGAAAATAAGTACCCAGTATGGTCGAAAATTACTGATGTCGGATGTACTCACAATGTATTTATTACATGTGTGCCGAATTTGGTAATATTTGGTTCACGTGTTAAAATATGTATACTAAAGGGTACATACATGCTCTCATTCACCAAGGCACACACACAGCATAGTGACCTCGTAAACCTATATTTCATTTGGAACATAGACTATAAAGCTGTCATTATCAAAATAAGATACCAGTACGTTAGAAAACTTTGAAGGCATGGTATCATACTGATTACTACAACTTTGCCGAGATTGGTGAAAATCGATGCGGTTCCAGATGTTTTCAAGGTTACACACAAACTAGCACACATTAAGACACAGACAGGAAGATAAAATATCATAACTATAGTCATCCTTCAAAACATAAGTTAATATTACATTAGGGATCAAGTGATCATTGATGAACACANAATATCATAACTATAGTCATCCTTCAAAACATAAGTTAATATTACATTAGGGATCAAGTGATCATTGATGAACACACGAAAATTGTATTTTATTGAATAATGGCCATTAATTATGTAGCTGATAATGGCTAATAAAAATTATCTCAATGGTAATTAATGTAATTCATACAGTTTATCATGTCACTAACTTAAATTTTATTCCAATTAAATGTTTTAAAGAACTTAATTTAGCAAGCCATGGCAAAACCACCATGCCTTCTCGCAGAAATGCGCAAAATGTTCATTGTTTGTATCTAGCATATATATTTGAGTACAGCAATGATGGATAGTTCGTACATTTTGTACTTCATGTAATCTGTAAATAGTTTAAATATATACACTGAAGAGCCAAAAAAACTAGTACATCTGCCTAATAATAACTTGAACCCAAAAATTTGTCAAAAATTCCAAACATTCTTAAGAAAGTATAAAAAATCAATAAAAATATTATAACAAAAAATATTTGTTGAAATAATTTTTAAATAAATAACATTTAAGAAGTTCCACCACAGCACCACATCCAGCAGACAAATGGCCACCTCCAACCA
Organism: Clitarchus hookeri; assembly: GCA_002778355.1. Taxonomy (NCBI): domain Eukaryota; kingdom Metazoa; phylum Arthropoda; class Insecta; order Phasmatodea; family Phasmatidae; genus Clitarchus; species Clitarchus hookeri. Next base: position 879,216 of record NQII01000238.1, on the reverse strand, counting down.
AGCGCATTGTATTAACATTCGTACCCCCTACCTGCTCACCTTTACTCATTCTAAAGAATGCACTACACCTTCAATATTGTTTTCTTTTTATTTGACATTGGTTTACATTTTCAGACATAAGTGGCACTGATGAATCCGACCAACATGTTAGATCTGGATGACCTTCAGCTTGACCTCATATATGTGATCTTGACCTCGTGCCAGTTAATCTGGATAACCTTGCATCTAAAAATAAAATATAAAGACCTTTATAAAATAAAAATAATCCATAAAATATTAAATTATGAAAAAATGTAATAAATACTTGTTTTTCCATAAATTTTTCTACTATTCTCGCAATATTTCCAACAATAAGCACCGTACTTAGCACCACAATCAGCACTGCAATGGCAACCGCAATCCCAGTCCTTCGATCAATCCCAATCCTTCAATCGATTCTTCTATCAATCTTTCGGCTTGACACCACCTACATGTATAGAAATTACATTCGATCGCCAACTGTCTCCAAATTTGTACATATCGACAGAATTAATGTTTTGTATGCAGTGAACTATCCATGAATTTTTATACGTAAGTCTTTACTATCATCCTATATGCATATCTTTCTGGTAATAGTCGAGAGCTCATAGCACCACTTTCAATCACTGAGGCACAGAAGGATAAGACACAGAATAAATAAGAAGAAATAATTATTTTATAATAATAAAGTATTATTATTTTAAAATTACAATTTCAGAAGAAAGCAGTTCATCACATCATGCGATATAGTATGTACCCATTCCTTCAGTTTACTTATGATTGAAGATATCTCAACAATATGCGAGAAATACCGACGTGTTTAATGGTCAATCAAATATATGAGTCTATCAACAAGTTCGTTCGCGTCTTCGGGAAATGGTTAGCCAGTATTTTCGGCGTTTTCTGCCTGCTTCTTGTCGTTCATTTCTGCACATATGTTGGGGCGGTGTGTCATTGCATTAACAAAATCGCCTTCAAAGTCTTCAACATTATCACTGTCTTCATGTTTATTTTCGTCTATCCTTTCCTTGTTATCGTCTTGACGTCCTGTTTCATCCTCAATATTGAATCTGCTTTTCTTTCTAACAGGAGATGTATGCTCATCATTAGAGTCGACGACAGTTTATTTTTAAGTTCGTCGACTTCACGCGAACGTCTTAGAAGTGTACGCTCTGCGCAAACCGACTCTACTGCACTCATTCCATCTTTAATAATAACTACCTGATCATAATCACATGTCGAATAGATACCCATTGATGCAGCAAGAGTTATTGCTGGCGACACTTGCTGACTCCCAGTAGACGAATCCTTGCAGATCTCGTGGTATGTTCTTTAAATGTATTGCCTTGCACAAGCTGCATGGGGCCAATGTCGTAACAATTCATCACGCTAAAAGGACTCTTCGTACAGGCCGTTCTCTCATGCTGAGGAGCGTTATGACCATACGTGAAAACTCGATCACAGAATCGGCACTGGCGACAACCAGTCAGCGATGATATACAGGTAGCAGCTACATGATCGTTAAGGTCAAAGGCAGGCCTTCGTATTTGCAATTCATTTTCGTGGTATGACGAGATATCGCTTCCAAATCGATGTTCAGCTCGCGGTGTCAGAATGTCAACTGTCATTTTTAAAAATATAAATGCAGTTATTTTTACAGTAAAGAGCCTAACTTGTGACCACAAATGGACTAACACCATACAATTAATTTGTAAAAAAAAAATGTGGCTGCATTCTTAGAAAACTCCAAGAGGAGTGCCAGGGAAAAGAAAGTGGCTGGACCCACACCTCTGTGAAACACCTTGAGTTAAGAATCAACAAGCTGGACCACCTCTGAGTTTTATCATTCATAGATCTGCCAGCTCCCATCAAGAACAGGGAGGCTTCATCAATCCCAAGAATAAGGATATTGAGTGCTTTAAGTGGGCGATTTTGGCACATTATGTGGAAGGGGAGAACCCACATAGGGTAAACAAGTGTTATTATGACTTCGAGTCTAAATTTAATTTTAGTAATTTGGATTTTCCTACATCCCTGCAGCAAATAAAGTTATTTGAAAATAATATACCAGGAATTTCGGTAAATGTTTACGCCCTCGATGACAATTGGAATGTGGTCCCTGAATGCGTGGCTAAAGAAGAGCTGGGTCAACACTTTGATTTGCTTCTTATAAGTGAAGATGTAAATTCGCACTACAAATATATCACAAACTTTTCAAGACTTGTAAGGCCGCAAATTACAGCTCATGAACAAACAAGACATAAATGCTAACAATGTTTCTGGTCCTACCAAGACATAGCATGACTAAATGGTAAAACAGGTGAAAAAATGCTGGTGTAGCACACGAGATATAGTANTGGTCCTACCAAGACATAGCATGACTAAATGGTAAAACAGGTGAAAAAATGCTGGTGTAGCACACGAGATATAGTAGCAACCACACCCCAGCAAGAATAGATATGCCGGCACTTGAGAAGAATGCACAAATACAGGGAGCGGCAGAAATAACTCCTGAATTTGCCACCACCATGGGCTCGGTGCTAGTGGTGGTAGGCGTCCCGGGGTTGTGTCATAGTGCAGCACCACTGCTGCCATTTCAGTCGCCAACATGGCATGGAGCGGTAAACATAGTTCGTTCGTGCTTGAAACCTATTTTAAAAATGGCCATTCTGTAATCACAACGCTGCGATTAGTTCGTACGCGCTTCGGAATAGGTCGGCACGGNCAGTAACGTCTCATCGTTATGTAGAGATGCTACACAACTTCCTGGAGCCGAAACTGAATGAACGTGGAAATCCTGCTGTATGGTTTCAACAGGATGGTGCCACCGCTCACACAGCAAGAGAATCTACGGCAGTCCTAAGACAAATGTTTCCAGGGCGTTTAATCTCACTGCGAGGCGACATCCCGTGGCCAGCTCGTTCACCCGATCTTACCACCTGTGACTTCTTTCTCTGCGGCTACCTGAAGAGTATAGTCTACAAAAACAAACCAACGAAAATCGATGAACTCAAAGCTACTATCCAACACGAAATAGCGGAAATTCCTCAAGAGCTGACGATGAGAGTAATGCGTAATTTCAGAGTGAGGCTTCAGACATGTATAGACAGTGACGGTCGGCATTTGAGTGAGATTATTTTTAAAAAGTAAGTGGAAATTAAAAAAAGATTATGTTTAAAAATTAAGTGACAATAAAAAAAAGATTATGTTTAAAAATTAAGTGACTTAATTTTTTTCTAATACAAATTTTTAATTGACTGTTAAATTTTAAAAGTTAATTTGTGAAAATTAAGCGAAAATGAAAATAATATTATGTTTAAAAATTAAGTGAAAATTAGAAAAACGTATGTTTAAAAATTAAGTGAAAATAAAAACAATTTTCATCAAACTAAATGGCAAACATAATTCTTNATCAGCACCAACATCACGAGGCCTAAAGTTACTGTTTTTACATACAAGTGGACAACAACATGATTCCCGCTGCCAAAACTGCAATCTATCAGCTAAGCTCAAAATGNCCAATATTGAAATTTAAAAATTATCAGAATAAAGACAATCTCCCGATTGTTGTTTATGCAGTTTTTAGTTTCATGCTCAAGCCTGTCCATACCGGCCAGCCAGATCCTGAATAATCGCACACATATCAGCACCAACATCACGAGGCCTAAAGTAACTGTTTTTACATACAAGTGGACAACAACATGATTCCCGCTGCCAAAACTGCAATCTATCAGCTAAGCTCAAAATGTATACAAGTGAGGATACTGAAGAAAAAATTTAAAGGATATAGTCGAAAATGGGAAAAATAGTGCAAAATATATATAATGTAACCGAGCCGACGGAACCCCTAATGAACCTCCCACTATTATGCTATTTAACTGCCGACGAGTGCTGCTGCTGCCCCACAACATTTACCGACAACAACCACAGAGAAATGGACCACTGTAACTTTACACGTAAATACACTGAAGAGTAAACGAAACTGTTATATGCGTGCATATGCAAATAACTGAGTTATGGAACCAATCAGAGTAATGCGATGCGGTCGGCAGCTAGATCGGTTACTGCTGCTACAATGGCAGGTTATCAATATTTAAGTGAGTTTGAACATGGTGTTATAGTCGGCGCACGAGAGATGGGACATAGCATCTCCGAGGTAGCGATAACATTTGGATGTTCGTTAACGACCATTTCTCAAGTGTACCGTGAATATCGGGAATCCGGTAAAACATCACATCTTCGACATCGCTGCGGCCGAAATAAGATCGTGAAATATTGGGACAAACGATGACTGACGAGAATCATTAAACATGACACACGTGCAACCCTTTCTCAAATTGGTGCTGAATGGATTTGTGGACTGCTCTGCAGGATTCATGGTGTAAATTGCCTCCTGCATACCTCCAGACATTAGTCGAGTCCATTCCACGTCGTCTTGCGGTACTTCTGCGTCCTCGGGGGGCTCTTTACGATATTAGGCAGGTGTACCAGTTTTTTTGGCTCTTCAGTGTATATTGGCCTGGCATGTAACATCTGCAATTTTCTCTGCCTCCACCCGAAAATACTTCCTATTCTATTCCATAATTTGGCATTTGATGAGAATGTCATTATAAAAATGCTAGGCTATAACAAAAAAGAAATATTTATAATCTCACACATAGAGGAAAAATTAATAAAAATTTTCGAAATCACTGGGGGAGAAATTAAGTACACATTTAATTCACATTTAGATTTATGTCCACAAGCCTGGCCACCCACTGCAAACCTGCTAAGAAACAAATTCCATAACACATCTAAATGTTTTAAACCATATTGAATTGCACTTGTTACCTGGAAAGTACTGTTATCATATGACTATATTACAGGTTTTACCAAGTTGAACGAATTGTAACTTCCATCCAATTAAATTTTTACAAGAAATTGACAGGCTCAAACATATCAGATGAAGAGTATATGCACACGAATAATGTATGGGCGAAGTTAAAATTTAGAAGACTTGGAGACTACTCAAAAGTTTATTAGAAGACAGATGTGTTCCTACTAGCTGATGGTTTTGAAAATTTCAGGGACTTGTGCCTCAAAACTAATGCCCTCGAATACATCCAAAATATGAGCATGCCAGGATTCATGTTTGAGGACATGCTGAAGCACACCAAGGTCGAGCTCGAACTATTAGTCGATTATGACAAGTATTTGTTCATTTAATTGTTAATAATAAGTAGGAGGGGGTGGCCCGGTGTGTCAAGCACCACTGCATGACAAACAATAAGTACATCCCAATCGCATACGATGCGACCAAGGAACTGGCCTACCTCTAGTATGTGGATGCTAACAATCTATGTGGGTGGGCAATGTCTCTACCTCTGCCAATACATGATTTACACTGGATAGACGGAGATGTAGCTGTCACCTCTGTGCCTGATGATGGACGAGTTGCCTGCATACTGGAGGTGGATAAAGAGTATCCTGTGGAACNGTAGCTGTCACCTCTGTGCCTGATGATGGACGAGTTGCCTGCATACTGGAGGTGGATAAAGAGTATCCTGTGGAACTCCATGATAATAACCGAGACCTATCATTCCTGCCAGAGAACAAATGTTGCCCCATATCAAAGCAGAACAAGCTTATGCCTACATTAGAAGAAAATAACATTTATACAGAATGTTTCAGAAGTGGAGGTCAAAAATGTACAGATGAGACATACAAATGAAGAGGAGCAAAAAAGGTCAAGTAAATAAGTGTCTGGAAATGAAGCATTTTACGAGATGTTAGTTTTGTGCTGTTTGGGGCNGTAGCTGTCACCTCTGTGCCTGATGATGGACGAGTTGCCTGCATACTGGAGGTGGATAAAGAGTATCCTGTGGAACCCCATGATAATAACCGAGACCTTTCATTCCTGCCAGAGAACAAATGTTGCCCCATATCAAAGCAGAACAAGCTTATGCCTACATTAGAAGAAAATAACATTTATTCAGAATGTTTCAGAAGTGGAGGTCAAAAATGTACAGATGAGACATACAAATGAAGAGCNAAATGTACAGATGAGACATACAAATGAAGAGCAGCAAAAAAGGTCAAGTAAATAAGTGTCTGGAAATGAAGCATTTTACGAGATGTTAGTTTTGTGCTGTTTGGGGCCTGCTGAGTACTAAGAACGAATGCCAACAAAAGCAGTGACACTGTGATATAATGTATCAAACACCAGACAGTACAAGTCATAGTTATGTCTTCATCACCACCGAAATGTGACTGAACATACACAAAACCACTGGTATGGGTTTAACAAAAGTGACATCTGAGGATACACAAGAGGCTGCACAGTATGAACATGTTAACAAAAGACGATTCCTGTAGGTGTTCAAAATGCAAACCATGCAATTGAATGCATCTGTCTAGTCATCTCCGCAAAGACCCGTGAATGCTCTTGAGCAATCTTGGGGTCATTCTTCATTTCCCGGAAAGCCTGTACAATCCAATGCTGCAATTATTTAAGTGTAGAAATGTCTGCTGTNGGGGGTCATTCTTCATTTCCCGGAAAGCCTGTACAATCCAATGCTGCAATTATTTAAGTGTAGAAATGTCTGCTGTATTGTAAACTAGGCTTTTGGCATAACCTCATACAAAAAATTCCAACATTGGAAGATAGTCCCGCAGAAAGTGCAGGTACTGTTCTCCGTTTGGCCTCTGTGGTAGGAAATGTGGTACAATTAGACAGTCGCCGAGTATTTCTACCCAGACATTGAACGAGAATGTTTGTTGAAGTTGTGCCTGTGTCACTGTATTAGGATTGACTCGGGCTTAATGTGACAGTTGTGGAAATTAAATATGCGTTACTGTTAAACCCAGTTTCATCTATAAGCAACATATTGTTTAAAAACTGGGGGTTTAGAGCTCGCTGGTGTTGTATCTGCTCGCAGAAATTCAATCTGGGAAGGAAGTCTGGGTTTTTGAGACCTTGCAAATGTTGGATATGAATATGGAAACAGTAACTGGATATATGATATTTNGAAGGAAGTCTGGGTTTTTGAGACCTTGCAAATGTTGGATATGAATATGGAAACAGTAACTGGATATATGATATTTGCCATACACTGCTTGCACTTATTCCCTCTTGCATAGCCACCTTCCTAATCGAAGTTACTGTGTTTGCATTTTACACATTCTTTTATACGTTCTTCTGCATCAGAAGCTATGGAACACAGTCTACCTGGTCGTTGGTGGTGTGCGAAGGACCCAATTTCTCTAAGTCATTGATGTATCTTGATGAATTTTCGCCTCTAAAGATACCTTCTGTGATGAAATGCTTCTACATTACATTATCTAGGCGCTCTCAGTTCGCTGGTGGACCAACCAGCACACAAATGCCATTATCTCATAAACGGTTAATTTCCGGACCTATGCTTACTGGACCTTATTTGCTTCTCTTTATGTGTACGTCCCATTTCTAAATTTTTGACCATCACTTCTGAAGAATCCGGTATAATTCATTACATAAAATTAAACCATGTATTAGAACACGAGCTCAAAATTAAAAAAAAATTCATAGGTTACGGCAATTTGAACAGGAAGCATGGCTCATAAAATATATTGATATAAATACAGAGAAACGACGGGCAGCAAATGCCAATTTCGAAAGAGACTTTTATAATTTAATGAACAATGCTTTGGAAAACTGATGGAAAACTAAATTAAGAGACAGTACATGGAAATAATATGCACGGAACAAAAAACCAAGAAACTGACTGGAACAACAACAATCAATGATAGGGTTATATATAGAGAAAATTTATCTCTGGTGAAAATAGGAAAATAATACATTTTATTTGACTAACTGATATAACTATGCAGGCTTGGCAGTGCTAGAACTTTCAAAACCTATTTGTACAGATTTCATTAAAACATTACGAAGAAAAAATATGAAAATTACCCTGAGTTGGCTTTCATGGACAGCAACAGCTCCATTTATAAGATAAGGACTAATGTTTTCTATCAGGACCTGGATTATGATACACAAATAATAAAAGAGTTCGATACAAGCTCGTACTCTATCACACATCGGTGCTACTCTCCAACCAATGCTATCGTTCTTGTAAAATTTAACGACGAATGTGGAGGGGATCTGATGAAGGAAATTGTTGGGCTGAGGGCCAAAATGTACGCTTACAGATGCAACAAGTTTACCAAAAAGGTTAAAGGCATCCAGAAATCTGCAGTGAAGAATAAAATCACATTGAAATTTTACAAGAAGGTNGGTGAAAATAGGAAAATAATACATTTTATTTGACTAACTGATATAACTATGCAGGCTTGGCAGTGCTAGAACTTTCGAAACCTATTTGTACAGATTTCATTAAAACATTACGAAGAAAAAATATGAAAATTACCCTGAGTTGGCTTTCATGGACAGCAACAGCTCCATTTATAAGATAAGGACTAATGTTTTCTATCAGGACCTGGATTATGATACACAAATAATAAATGAGTTCGATACAAGCTCGTACTCTATCACACATCGGTGCTACTCTCCAACCAATGCTATCGTTCTTGTAAAATTTAACGACGAATGTGGAGGGGATCTGATGAAGGAAATTGTTGGGCTGAGGGCCAAAATGTACGCTTGCAGATGCAACATGTTTACCAAAAAGGTTAAAGGCATCCAGAAATCTGCAGTGAAGAATAAAATCACATTGAAATTTTACAAGAAGGTNTGTTTACCAAAAAGGTTAAAGGCATCCAGAAATCTGCAGTGAAGAATAAAATCACATTGAAATTTTACAAGAAGGTATTGATGGGGCAACGACTTTTACGTGTTTCTTTCAACATAATCAGATCGCATCAGCGCAATGTATACACTATATGTAGCAACAAACTAACTTGGAGAGACGATAGAAGCAGATAATGGAAGATGGCATACGTGCGCAGACTTACGTATATGTCGATGGCAATATGTATATATATCTCACCATCATCTGTAAGGATAGAGTGTAGACCATGCTTGAATATGCATATCTTGTCAGGTGGGCCATTAACGAATCCTAACGTTAACTGCAGCCCATGTAAGAGTATATATATCTTGTCAGATGTGTCGTACAAAGATATCAAGAAGCGAGAAGACATTGGAGCTTCGCCATACCAACCATCAAAACCACCAGTTATTTTAATTATCCATTTTCTTTCGACCTACAATAAGTAAAATTTTGTGGCGGAACACTGTAACCCGTGCTAGTGTAATTCTCATCTTGACAGGTACATCACTAGCTTACCTGCCTTTCCTCCAGCTTTAAGAAAAATAAACAGCACACTGTAGCTCTTGCAAGAGGTAAACTCGTCTTGTCAGGTGTATCGTTGCCTTAACCAATTACTCTGGTCTTTTGTATTTACTATTTATTTACACAATATTTTTTTACTGAAAAGATATTATTTTTGGCGAGGTATTTTTTTGGTGTGCTGTGTAATCACACGTTCCCCCCTTTATTGTTAAACCATTTGTAGGCTGCGTTGGCTTCAAGGTTTTTTGACATTGTATGCAAGGTTCGTCTGCCTTGCTTTGAATGTTTCTCCACTAGTATACTTTTTGTGGGTTGTGTTGGCTTCAAGATTTTTCAGTTTTGTATGCAAGGTTCGTNGAATGTTTCTCCACTAGTATACTTTTTGTGGGTTGTGTTGGCTTCAAGATTTTTCAGTTTTGTATGCAAGGTTCGTCTGATTTGCTTTGATGTGGACTGAGAGGTAGTTTTTTACAAATCTTTTGCATCTTGACTTTGTATTTTATTTTTCTGCAATAAGTGGGCTGCGTTTAAATCAAGAATTTTCGCCATTGTACGCAAGGTTTCTCTGCCTTGCTTGCAAGGTTTTTTGCAATGCTTTTTCTCCACTGGTAAATTTTTTGTTGCCNGAATGTTTCTCCACTAGTATACTTTTTGTGGGTTGTGTTGGCTTCAAGATTTTTCAGTTTTGTATGCAAGGTTCGTTTGATTTGCTTAGATGTGGACTGAGAGGTAGTTTTTTACAAATCTTTTGCATCTTGACTTTGTATTTTATTTTTCTGCAATAAGTGGGCTGCGTTTAAATCAAGAATTTTCGCCATAGTACGCAAGGTTTCTCTGCCTTGCTTGCAAGGTTTTTTGCAATGCTTTTTCTCCACTGGTAAATTTTTTGTTGCCTGTGTTGGCTTCTAGACTTTTGGGCATTGTATGCAAGGTTCACCTGATTTGCTTGAATTTGTAAAATTTTTTTTTGTGTGGGCTGCAAGTATGCTGCATTGTTTTCAATATTTTTGGAGTTGAATGCAAGGCTTGCCTGTCTTTTTATGCTTCTTTGTGGTCTACAATATTTTATTTTTCTGCATTGTATGGGCTGCGAAGTTTTTTTGTCACGTTGTGTAAGGGGACTTGTTATGTTATAAATAACGAATTTTTCCCTGGGCGATGGTAAAACTGCGAAAATAGGCTGCTCCTCGCTTTCTGATATCGGGGGTGGGGGAGGAGGGGTCGAATCTGAAGTGATTTCACTTCCCTCTTGCCACCAGCAAAAGAAAAATTATGTGATGTTGCAGAACAGGCAATGTCATAAAGCGAGATACATGTAACATAAAGGCATTTTTTCGTTTATTAATGTGTATGTCAGTCATTTTATTTAGACAATTTCATTTAAATACCAGGGCGGATTCAGAAGTCATGGCAGCTATTGTTTATCTCCCGAAAATGATCCGACACAGGAAATGTACTATGTACAGTTGAAAGTGTGTCACATGTACATTTAAAAGGTGACGCCATGTGAGGTATGGATGTAGGAATGTACGGCAAGGAACAATGACAAACACGGCTTACTTTATCATGAGATGGCATGCGAACATGGACTGTGTGTATTTCAGTCAAACTTATTCGCACATGACAAAATAGTTACTACATGATAATGGGGCATGCGTACGACGACCACACCAATACGGACATAATATTCGCAGAATTCAAGGATATGTGTTCTGTGTGCTAATGAGGAGTACAGTATATTTGTGATCGATAAGAACTCGCTGGTACATAAGGAAGGTTACAGGCATGGCTTCGATCATTTTATAGTAAGACACCGACCATGAGACATGACACCATTTCCAAGCTCGTACATAGTCTATGCTCCGATAATGATGGGAATTGATTGATGGAAGCTCGCATTAACACTCCTCGCAGGGGCCTGTTACTTCTCAGACAAAAGATCGAAAGCATGAAAAGTCAAGTGGTGGAATATTTGACAGCCATCGACCAGCACATAGGGGGTACTGAGGCATGGATAATATACCTGATCAGTCGAATGCACAGAGACAGGAAGAATTGAAGGCCCTGCAAAATATACTTATGACGAAATTGGCTGCAATAACTGATGTTGCGAAGCATAGCAATAAGGTGCTGGAAGCATGCATCGACCGACTGGGAGGATCTAAAATTAACTTTCCTCAACTCGAGATGAATATGTATATATATATGTAGGATTGTTGAACGTGATTTTATTCTTTATAGAATAATTAAATTACATATACATTCAACATAGTAAAGAAACAAAGAAGTCACAAGATAAACATGTGATAACAACATTGACAAATGAAGGGAAGGTTTCAGCGAGGTTGCAGAGCGTCTATGGAGCAGTGTAGTCAACCTTTACTCTTCCCCCCTTGAAGTCGGTTGCCGCAGGGAACAAGGAAGCAGTTTTCCGGAATGGAAGAAATTGGAAATCTTCTTTTTCTTTCCACAAGAAACTTAATAGAATGTCGGCGAGATCAGCTTGATGATTGGATAGGGTCCGATCCGAACTGGATCTAACTTATTACGATTCAGCCTATTTCCATTTTCGATATAGGCTAAATCGCCAACATTGAAGGTGTGCTGTCGTCAATTCTTATCTACACGTTTCTTATTTATTTGAAAACTCTTCANCGCCAACATTGAAGGTGTGCTGTCGTCAATTCTTATCTACACGTTTCTTATTTATTTGAAAACTCTTCATAGAATTGCGGAGAGATATTTTGCTGTCTTCTTCAAGAGATGTTTGGTAGTATTCTTGAAGGGGCGATATCGTGGATTTCTTTCCCAGTAGTAAGTATGATGGTGCAAAGTGTGTGGAGCTATGAATGGTATCATTATACTCGTTGACACACTCCTGTGCCAGGGTTGGCCAGGCTTTATGGTTATCGTTGTTAATTTTACACCGGAGGCGATTTACTAATGTTTGGTGTAATCGCTCATTAAGCCTGTTTGATTCGGGATGATCAATGCATGTAAAGACGATTTGTATTTCTGTTTTTTTCTAAATAGTTCTTGAAGTCAGTAGAATTGATACCCGTAATATTGATCTCCTATTAGGATTGAGATAGTATTTTGTTGGGCAATTGGATTAATCAAATTTATAAAATCTTGAGCGTTCTGACTCTTTGTAGTGGAGATCCACGCATATCTGGTGAAATGATCCACCAGCATATGCATGTATCGTTTGNTAATGTTTGGTGTAATCGCTCATTAAGCCTGTTTGATTCGGGATGATCAATGCATGTAAAGACGATTTGTATTTCTATTTTTTTCTAAATAGTTCTTGAAGTCAGTAGAATTGATACCCGTAATATTGATCTCCTATTAGGATTGAGATAGTATTTTGTTGGGCAATTGGATTAATCAAATTTATAAAATCTTGGGCGTTCTGACTCTTTGTAGTGGAGATCCACGCATATCTGGTGAAATGATCCACCAGCATATGCATGTATCGTTTGGTGGATCGGTTTCCAGCAAAGCCTCCAACACTATCGAGTGACATTATTTGAAAAGGCTCTGTAGCAGACCTATAGCATCACTACGACGAACTATGTTTTCAATACAAATCTTACCGTTATTATAAACGTTATGTATAGCTTTGTCCAGATCCTTGAAGTAATAATGTGGTCTGATGGTTTCAATCACCTGTGCTGGACCGAAGTGACCGTAATATTTATGAACAAGTTCAATTATTTCATTTCCTAACGTGGGAGAAACAAAAATTCTTAATTTTTCTCTTAATTTCTTGAGTATGATCCCTTGCTTATACTCAATCTGTTTAGCTGCTTACAACTTAGAAAGATGATATGATTGATATTTTATTATAGTTGATATATCTCTTAAATTTACAACTTGGATCGCATCTTTATCCTCGAAATATTCAAGGACTGGATTTCTTGAAAGGAGATCAGCCAGAATATTTTATTTCCCCTTTTTATATATAATATTAAAGTCAAATTGAGATAAATAAAGAATTAGGTCTCCAAGGATCTCGTCAGTTCTGGCTTTTGTCTTTAAATTCTCTAACGGTTTGTGATCACTGCAGACCGTAAAGTGACGTCCAATTAAGTAGTACTGCCAACAATTTATTGCATCCTTGATAGCCTTGCATTCTAGATGAATAATGTCTAAACGATTTTCTCTATTTGAGAGCTTGCGAGAGAAATACGCAACAGGATTTAGTATTCCGTCTTCTTGGGGTTGTTCGAGTGTTGCGCCGATAACTTTGTAGCTGGTATCTGTCTCTATAAAGACGGGTTTTTCAATATCGTAGATAGCCAGGATCGGTTTAGAGCATAAATAATCCTTAATCATCTTGAAGGTTTGTTCCTAGTCATCAGACCATTCAAATTTGACATCTTTCCTCAGCAGTTGATGTAGTGGTTGTAGTTTCTGCGTATTATTTCTTTACATCTCAAGTAGAAGTTTATAGAACCCAGAATACTCCGCACACCACTCTTATCAGAAGGTCTTTGGAGATTTTGGATAGAGACTAAATTTCCTTGGACTGGAGAAACTGTGTTCTTCGAAATAGTGTGTCCAAGGTACTTGACTGATTGAGCTGTGAACAAACATTTAACTAGTTTTAATTTGAAGCCTTCAGAGTAGATAAAGTGTAAAAATTGTATACTATGATGGAGATGGTCCTCCCAGGCTCGGGAGAAAATCAAGATTTCATCGATTTAATTGATGGCGAACTTATCCAAATTATTTCTTCGGATTATATTTGACAATATCCTCTGGAATGTGGCTGGAGCATTCTTCAAACCAAAGGGAAGAACTTTAAACATGAACTTTCCATACTTAGTGATAAATAAGTTTTTTCCGATCTTGTACTTTAAGTGTGATGCACCAAAAGGCAGAATTAATATATAATACTGTAAAATATCCACAATTTACAACTTTGTCGATCACATCTTGAATAGTAGGGAAAGGAATACATTCTGTTACTACCAACTTGTTTAATTTTCGGAAGTCGATGCATAGGCGTGATTTTCTTCCTTCGTCTCTATTGTATGCTAAAGTTACAGGGGACGCAAATGGAGAATCAGATTCTTCGATAATCCCGGCTTGTAGTAATTTCTTAATCTGAGTTCTGATTTCTGTATCGTCAGGGATTGAACATTTGTATGGGCGAGAGGTTCTTGTATTCGTCCCTATGAAGGTATCGCTTTTTGCCTATATAAAATGTATCTTTTGCAAACAAATGCCTATATTTTTCAATATTTTTAAAATGGTTTGTTTCTTCTCATCATTCTCAATATGTTGTAAGTCAGCTTCAAATTCGTCTGTATTCATTAAATTTTACTTCAGTATCTCTATCCAAATATTCAGTATCTTCTGGAGTCTGCATCTGAACATTATTTGATCGGTCTTCCTGTAGATCTATTACGTTCTCACTATTTATGGGTTGAAAAATTCTTAGATTCTCATTTTGAATCAACTTAAATTTCTGAATAGCTTCGATACCTAGCTAGAGATCACAGGAGAAATTATCATTCTTTACAATATAGGTAATTGTGTAGTCTGTAATATTTCCTATACGAAGCGTAATTGTAGCCCGAGTTAAAGGGAAATCAAGTCCGCTGATTGTTTTTAGTACACCTTTTTGTTCTATTAATTTCAACTTAAGCAAATCAGCAATTCGTTGAATAATTAGTGTTACATTTGAGCCGCTATCATAAATAGCTTTGGTTTTTAAATTGTCATTAATAACGATGTTAAATTTTATCAGCGGATCTAATTTCGCCCGGTTACTCAGTTTAAATTCTTTTTATCAAAATTGACTTTCAATATTCCCATATCATTTAGATTTGTACAATGTTCTGTCATATTTGATCGCAGTGTTTTAGAGAACGAATTCTTGTAGCGACATTCAGCTACTGGATGGTAACGACTTGGAAAACCAAGGGCAGCACAAGTTGAACACTCCTTGCGTAGAGCTTAATTTTTCTGTTGGGGTTTATTTTTATTATAAAGAAATTTTTTTGTAGATTTTGTACTTAACGGTCTTTTCCTTTTCCTTCTGGCAAAAGCGTCTTCCAACTTTCGAAGTC
Source organism: Clitarchus hookeri (assembly GCA_002778355.1). Classification (NCBI taxonomy): domain Eukaryota; kingdom Metazoa; phylum Arthropoda; class Insecta; order Phasmatodea; family Phasmatidae; genus Clitarchus; species Clitarchus hookeri. Next base: position 863,849 of record NQII01000238.1, on the reverse strand, counting down.
CAGTATACAGATCTTCAAGAGTAGTTATTTCTTCCCTATCAAGTTCTTCTTGAGCTTCACTTGGTAAACCAAACACTATCTGGTTNCTTAATCTGAGTTCTGATTTCTGTATCGTCAGGGATTGAACATTTGTATGGGCGAGAGGTGACGTATTCGTCCCTATGAAGGTATCGCTTTTTGCCTATATAAAATGTATCTTTTGCAAACAAATGCCTATATTTTTCAATATTTTTAAAATGGTTTGTTTCTTCTCATCATTCTCAATATGTTGTAAGTCAGCTTCAAATTCGTCTGTATTCATTAAATTTTACTTCAGTATCTCTATCCAAATATTCAGTATCTTCTGGAGTCTGCATCTGAACATTATTTCATCGGTCTTCCTGTAGATCTATTACGTTCTCACTATTTATGGGTTGAAAAATTCTTAGATTCTCATTTTGAATCAACTAAAATTTCTGAATAGCTTCGATACCTAGCTATAGATCACAGGAGAAATTATCATTCTTTACAATATAGGTAATTGTGTAGTCTGTAATATTTCCTATACGAAGCGTAATTGTAGCCCGAGTTAAAGTGAAATCAAGTCCGCTGATTGTTTTTAGTACACCTTTTTGTTCTATTAATTTCAACTTAAGCAAATCAGCAATTCGTTGATTAATTAGTGTTACATTTGAGCCGCTATCATAAACAGCTTTGGTTTTTAAATTGTCATTAATAACGATGTAAAATTTTATCAGCGGATCTAATTTCGCCCGGTTACTCAGTTAAAATTCTTTTTATCAAAATTGATTTTCAATATTCCCATATCATTTAGATTTGTACTATGTTCTGTCATATTTGATCGCAGTGTTTTAGAGACCGAATTCTTGTAGCGACATTCAGCTACTGGATGGTAACGACTTGGAAAACCAAGGGCAGCACAAGTTGAACACTCCTTGCGTAGAGCTTAATTTTTCTGTTGGGGTTAATTTTTATTATAAAGAAATTTTTTTGTAGATTTTGTACTTAACGGTCTTTTCCTTTTCCTTCTGGCAAAAGCGTCTTCCAACTTTCGAAGTCCAGTATACACATCTTCAAGAGTAGTTATTTCTTCCCTATCAAGTTCTTCTTGAGCTTCACTTGGTAAACCAAACACTATCTGGTTGATAAAATATAATTCAGTACCTTTAGGTTCCACTTCCAGCATAGTTTCTCTTTGGTAAGTGCATAACCGATTAAGGACCCTCCCAAATATTTGTAGTTAAAAGTTTTCCTAACAATCGACCAGCCTTTATAAACAAAAACATTACGGAAATAACTCTTCCAAACCTCCCAGGAAGCGGTTAGACCTTATTTTATCAGATTAGTTTCATACCAGTCTTTTGTCAAGCCAGTCACAAAGAAACAAAAAACCGGGATTCTTAGTCTATCTGAACTTACCTGAAATCGATCGCATTCGTCTTCAAATCTACGTAACCATTCTGTAGGATCGTATTGTCTTTTTTCAAATTTATCTAAAATGAATTTCTTTTCAAAGTGATGTAATTGTGTTTCGTTTGAGTTGAACTTAATTTCACCTGAAGCTCCAATCGCTTAATTTGATCTTCTAATCCTAGTTGTAGATGATCATGAGTTTGAGATCCCGGCACGGGAACGTATTCTTCTAATGGAAATTTTTGGAAACAGATATTGTCCTCTTCATTGAAATATGCTGACTTAATATCATCGTCAATCTTTATAACTGTTGTTTTATAACCATTTACATTTTTTATTAAAGCTGTTGCATTTTGTATAGGTTTCTTACTTGATAATGTAGAGTGAAGCTGCAGGTATCTGTATTCTTCTGGTAATAAATCCCATACCTCCTTATTAGTAGATATACACGAGATCACAAAGTCATTCTCAGCTTGCTTCACAACTCGAACATAAAGTTGGGTCATCTCCTTACTAGTTGACATCCTGCAATTTAATTTGTAGGATTGATGAACGTGATTTTATTCTATATATAGGAATTAAATTACACATGCATTCAACGTAGTAAAGAAACAAAGAAGTCACAAGATAAACATGTGATAACAACATTGACAAATGAAGGGAATGTGGCAGCGAGGTTGCAGAGCGTCTATGGAGCAGTGTAGTCCCCCTTTACATATATATATATATATAAGTGGTTACATGTTAAATTCAATTCGATGGATGATGAACCGAACTTACAAATGAGCTGCAGCGAGCCATCGAAGCTCTTCGTTCAAAATATGTACTCGCAAAAAGTAACAGACTAGCTCTCGAGAATCGTATGGAAGAGGCATACAAGCCGATCACCAGCCGCCTCAACGAACTTGGTCGACAACGCCAGGAGGATGCTTCACCTCTACCAGATATCAAATGCGAAATCAAGGTGGAAGCGCCAACCCCGACAACTAAACGGAACAGAAGTCAAGAACTGCCTGAATCGGAAGGGGACATCACAAGCAATAAATATGATCTGCCTCTGATAGATTTCCTGCATGCACGGGAACGGAAACGAACACGAGAGCGCGAATCCGAGGTGGGCAGACAGGTTGGTCAATACATAGCTTCCTACACCGATCGGAATAGTGACAAGATGTATGGCTTGCGACATCGCAACGAAAAATGGTTTATTGAAAAAAAAGAAGCGTTTTTTTGGTCAGGATGTGTGATGCAGATTAGCAAGCGTAAGGAGAAAATCACGCAAGCGCTGTGCGAACTTTAGTTTCTTAGTCATCCTGGGAAATACACCTAATCGTATATGTGCAAGTACCAACTGCTGCTACAGTCCAGTCATGCTCACTATACGGACGATAACCCCATAACACTGAGATTTAAATACATTGCTCATGAAAAATTTGGCATTATCACAGGACTGTTTCCACGATTGGCTGAATCCATTTGATCAGGTCTACTGCAGAATATCAAAGTCAAACGCAACACAGACTACGTGAATAAACTGAGGTATAGATTACGACTGCTGGTCGCTTCGCAGGCTGCTGGCAAGTGGTCGCACACCAAAGAGATTATATACATTTTCGAAGAACTCATTAAAGTTGGCTTTGTAATGCGATGACGAAATATATCGTTTACATAGAATTGCATATGTTGGCCAGAAGGAATTATCTTCGGTGAAAGTACGTCATGAAAGCACTGGACTATACTTTTCAATTCGACCTGATCAAAATGCAAGACTTTGCTCATGCAAATAAAGGCCACCACAACATTTTGACCATAATAGACACATTTTCCAAGTATGCATGGGCCAAAACGCTAAGTTGAAAAATGCACACTATCTTACTCTGGCGATTGCGAATGTGTTGCGTGAAAGATGCGCACTGAATAATCTCCACACTGACGNCGATCTTACTCTGGCGATTGCGAATGTGTTGCGTGAAAGATGCGCACTAAATAATCTCCACAATGACGATAGTAAACAATATTTTATAGCCTATAATCCCTATCCCACATATTCTGGACTCCAGGCCAGCGTCGTAGGGCGTCTTCACCGGACNAATATTTTATAGCCTATAATCCCTATCCCACATATTCTGGACTCCAGGCCAGCGTCGTAGGGCGTCTTCACCGGACTCTAAAAGACAAACTGTGGAGACATTTCATTGTGAATGTAAACTACAGGTGGCTTCTGCTACTGCTGAGACTCGTCCGTCAGCATAATTCTACCATTCATTCTACCACTTGCATGTAGCCCGAAGATGTCAAGGACGACTCCCTGTTTCGATCTGTGTATGCTGTTCTGACGAGGAGGGACCCACACAAGCCTAAAGCCAAGATTGGTGACTTGGTGCACATTTCGAAACAGCGCGACATCTTCCACAAGGCCTATCGTCACAACTGGTCTGCAGAATTGTACGAGGTTGGTCACATACGACANAACAGCGCGACATCTTCCACAAGGCCTATCGTCACAACTGGTCTGCAGAATTGTACGAGGTTGGTCACATACGACACTGGTAGCCGCGCATGTATTACGTCTAGGACTTATGTGGCGAACCCATAGTTGGAGGCTTTTACACATAAGAGATACAGCCTTCGAAATGTAGTTGAATTGAGTTGAGAGATTTGTGAGACTCTTTACAACGAGCCTACGAATTTTTCAAGTGTTATTTGTTGGGGAAGGTGCTGATGACTTACTGGACATGTGTACATGCGGTGGCTCGGGCACTTGAAACATGACGACACTTAGGTCGATGAGAAACACATTCTCAAATCGGACTTAGCAATGTTTCTAGTAATGCTACGTACATGTATAAAAAAAAATAATTTTTTTTCCTTACTTTGCATTAATTTTCTTATTGCACTTGCCTGTTATTATATGAAATATTTGGGGGTGGATAAAATAGCTAGCTTTGTGCAGGTATGTACCTTTGAAAATGCTAACACTGCTCTTCCTACACATGCAGATGTCATAGNGCGTAAGGAGAAAATCACGCAAGCGCTGTGCGAACTTTAGTTTCTTAGTCATCCTGGGAAATACACCTAATCGTATATGTGCAAGTACCAGCTGCTGCTACAGTCCAGTCATGCTCACTATACGGACGATAACCCCATAACACTGAGATTTAAATACATTGCTCATGAAAAATTTGCCATTATCACAGGACTGTTTCCACGATTGGCTGAATCCATTTGATCAGGTCTACTGCAGAATATCAAAGTCAAACGCAACACAGACTACGTGAATAAACTGAGGTATAGATTACGACTGCTGGTCGCTTCGCAGGCTGCTGGCAAGTGGTCGCACACCAAAGAGATTATATACATTTTCGAAGAACTCATTAAAGTTGGCTTTGTAATGCGATGACGAAATATATCGTTTACATAGAATTGCATATGTTGGCCAGAAGGAATTATCTTCGGTGAAAGTACGTCATGAAAGCACTGGACTATACTTTTCAATTCGACCTGATCGAAATGCAAGACTTTGCTCATGCAAATAAAGGCCACCACAACATTTTGACCATAATAGACACATTTTCCAAGTATGCATGGGCCAAAACGCTAAGTTGAAAAATGCACACTATCTTACTCTGGCGATTGCGAATGTGTTGCGTGAAAGATGCGCACTGAATAATCTCCACACTGACGATAGTAAAGAATATTTTATAGCCTATAATCCCTATCCCACATATTCTGGACTCCAGGCCAGCGTCGTAGGGCGTCTTCACCGGACTCTAAAAGACAAACTGTGGAGACATTTCATTGTGAATGTAAACTACAGGTGGCTTCTGCTACTGCTGAGACTCGTCCGTCAGCATAATTCTACCATTCATTCTACCACTTGCATGTAGCCCGAAGATGTCAAGGACGACTCCCTGTTTCGATCTGTGTATGCTGTTCTGACGAGGAGGGACCCACACAAGCCTAAAGCCAAGATTGGTGACTTGGTGCACATTTCGAAACAGCGCGACATCTTCCACAAGGCCTATCGTCACAACTGGTCTGCAGAATTGTACGAGGTTGGTCACATACGACATTGGTAGCCGCGCATGTATTACGTCTAGGACTTATGTGGCGAACCCATAGTTGGAGGCTTTTACACATAAGAGATACAGCCTTCGAAATGTAGTTGAATTGAGTTGAGAGATTTGTGAGGCTCTTTACAACGAGCCTACGAAGTTTTCAAGTGTTATTTGTTGGGGAAGGTGCTGATGACTTACTGGACATGTGTACATGCGGTGGCTCGGGCACTTGAAACATGACGACACTTAGGTCGATGAGAAACACATTCTCAAATCGGACTTAGCAATGTTTCTAGTAATGCTACGTACATGTATAAAAAAAAAGTAATTTTTTTCCCTTACTTTGCATTAATTTTCTTATTGCACTTGCCTGTTATTATATGCAATATTTGGGGGTGGATACAAATAGCTAGCTTTGTGCAGGTATGTACCTTTGAAAATGCTAACACTGCTCTTCCTACACATGCAGATGTCATAGTNAAATAGCTAGCTTTGTGCAGGTATGTACCTTTGAAAATGCTAACACTGCTCTTCCTACACATGCAGATGTCATAGTTATCCGACACAATGAAGGTGTGAAAACAACTTGGAAGCACATACACATGCACATGTGCAGACTCCAGTTGCCTGACACTGTGCTAACACTGCACTTCTCACATGTGCAGATTTCACAGTTATCCAACACCACACAGGCAGTTATTTTTTACTTTTTCAAAGGCTTTCTACCAGCCTTAGAAATGCCTGTCGATGCATCTTAGGTGGATTTACTATTTAAATTACATTTTTTTGCTTGAATTTTATAAGACATAGCTGTGGTATGGGTACGGTTACCTCTTATTTTTTCATAAAACGATAAAAATATTTAAAAACATTTTGTTAAATAAATATTTATTTAAATTAAATAATGTTATTGAAAACATTAAGTCTCAAAAATCCCAGTAATTTTTTTGCAAGGTCCTGGCTGGAATGCACATTCTAATTATACTAAAAAACATGTTTTTTTTAACATTTTAAAAATAAAAATATATCTTATACAGACAATGTATTAACACTTAAATGTGTGATTTGGGTCTGGCCTACTGTACATTTGAATTCGCTAAAATTATATATACAAAACATAAGAAGAAATAAAAGTTTTATAATTAATTTAATATTTACATGTCTTATTTACACTTTCTAGTTGATGGCATATTACACTTCAGCCTTAAATTTATAAATAAATATNTAATATTTACATGTCTTATTTACACTTTCTAGTTGATGGCATATTACACTTCAGCCTTAAATTTATAAATAAATATACACACTGATGTGTAGAGCAATCGTCTACACCTGCGCACTATAGAAATACGACTTTGAAAACAAAGAGCATGGGTCGAACGAAGGTGAGTAATTTGGCACACACTACCAGTCGAACGAATAGGTAAAACAAGATGGTAGTGTTGCTAGTGGAGAGTGCGGTTTCTATGGACACGAGATTTAGAGATCTAACGTGGCAAGCCGATATTTTAAGTTATTATTAAATTATTTAATTTATAAATAATGTTTTTTATTAAAATTGTTTTTATTAAAATAACTTTTAGTGTTACAGGTCGCTGAGAATTGCCGGCCACTGGTTGGAGTGGCGAGGGGGAGATAAACATGGCTGCCAGCTGCGACCTTCGCCTGTGACGTCAACCAAGATGGCAGATGAATCCGACATCCGATAGCAGGAGCCTGTGTGCCCGAACCTACACTCCTATTACTGTTGCCTTTAGATCATCTCTTCTAATAACTATGTAACTTTTAATGAGATATTGTTTCATTTTCTTATTACTTGGCAAAACTCTAGCGCCACAATTTTTACTATTGTTACCAAATTATAAATGGGAATCAGCGAATAATTACTGATTACCGGTTGAAACTGTAGAGAAAAACGGTAACAATAATCCATCCGTTAAAAGATATTCACTAACTGATTCATAGTTGATTTAAAATAAGCACCAAGATTAAAAAACAGTGCATTCCGATGCGAAATAAAAAAACATGGGTTGTGGCTGTGTCGGGGACACGGACGTTTGTTTTGCGCGAATACGTCTACGTTTTTACGTTCCCGGCACCGCTTCACTCGATCATATGAGGTTTCAAGGGTATCATTGGATTGCTCTTGAGATGCTCTTTCCAACTGTATACGATTGTTGTATTTCGACTGGGCTTTTTGACGAGATAGACCGACATTGTGTTAAGTTTTCAATTTTTTTTTACTTTAAACTCATACAATTTCACCATAGCCACGCCTCACAAATGTTTTATACTCTCAATCGATTTACCTCGACGACAGCTGTTGATTAAAACTTAAACGAGCGTCGTAGCTACTCCGCATCAAAAGTTATACTACGCGGAAATTATGAGACGCGACGAAACGAACTCAAAATGGCGTGACCCCACCCCCGCCGCGCGCGTATCTTTACAGTCTTCACTCAACGTAACCAATTCTTTGATCCTTTAACAATCAAGTGGTGTAACAAAATTTTAGATGTATACGATAGATTCGGAGCCTGCAAGGCCCAATACTCGTGTACTTCTTATAGTAATACATAAACACACACAGGCAAACCGCAATAATTTTCGTGATGTGAGAATACGTCATGCTCTTGAAAAACATACATATTCTGGGTACGTAAATGTATTTCTAAAGTTCAAAAGCTAATATAAGTTAAATTTACTTCAGAGTAAGTGCTTCGGAAGATAAAAATAGTTTTTTAAATTACGAGGTTTTCTTTATTCGCTCGCTTCCGCCATTTTACAATGTAACGATATTATACAGAATGAAAATATAATTTTAAAGACACATTGTTTGGCTTAAAAAATATAATTTCATTCAGTAAAGTCTGATTGCGTTGTAAAATTGTGGCTACCAGAGAAAAGCGGCAATTTCGTTAACTGAAATTACAATTTTTACCTTTTAAACATTGTAATCTGAAATTAATTTTATTACGATAAATAAGTTTTTAACTTGGCAGTCACACACATGTACGCAAAATAAGTATATAATTTGATACCATGAAACTGGTTTATTATTTTCCTGTTATGGGTTACTCTATACTATACAAAATACGAGAGCATTTATATTTGGCAAGGTAAGATAGTTGGTAAGAGGAATGAGACTGAAGGATGGAGTCTAGTATGTAATACGGTTTGGACGAANTTTGGCAAGGTAAGATAGTTGGTAAGAGGAATGAGACTGAAGGATGGAGTCTAGTATGTAATACGGTTTGGACGAACGTTCGTGCCTAACCACATCACAGTTTTTTTGTATGGGTAATATTTTGGTTTTGCGACAAAATAATGATTGTACTTAATCCATTTCAAATCGGAATGAACATTTGATGAATAACTGATATAATATTGTTTGAATGAGTAGATTTATTTTAACAATAGTGATTATTAGTTTTTAACAACACGAATTTTTAACTGGATTGTAGGTCCTCCACAACCCCTTATAAATTTTTAACCCAACATCTGAATTCCAGTAAACTATGTCCACATATATAATTTAGTAAGGAAATCGAACTTTTCACAGTTTTAGATCACACCAGGTACACTGTTAAAAAATTTCCTTCGTTTAACGGAAAAGTGCTGGCAANAAACTTTTCACAGTTTTAGATCACACCAGGTACACTGTTAAAAAATTTCCTTCGTTTAACGGAAAAGTGCTGGCAAAAATTTATCCAGAGGTGTATGCCAACACTCCGTAAAATGACGGACACGCCGAATTTCAAAAACAAACTTTCCGTAAATTTCACAAAACTGTCAGTGATTTCACGGAACCTCTCAGGTAATTTCCTTGTTAGTTTTATGTACTTAAAGTTTAAAATAAAAAGAAATGATGGACATATTGTTTATTTTTCATTATGTGGGTTTTATCACTGTGTATAAAACTATATTTAAAAAAAAAAAGGAAGTAATTTATAATCAATCATGATTTCTACCCGAGTTAGTAAATTACAAATTCACGACTCTAACCACTCGCCTACAACTCTTGTCTGATATTTGAGGTATAACTTCGATATTTCTAAGACAATGAATCTCTTTCAGTTACTACTCATGTTTGTGTATTTTAAGTATTGCTGAATGTTACAGATGCCTGATGCTACCTTTGAATGTATGAAATAATTGGTCTTAGTAGCATGAATGACCTAACTGCCGCAGAAACGATANTGCCTGATGCTACCTTTGAATGTATGAAATAATTGGTCTTAGTAGCATGAATGACCTAACTGCCGCAGAAACGATAATTTTCTGGTTACAGTGGCGAAGGAAACTTCGTGTAGACCCGGCATTGTTCGTCCCCGAAACCCGAAGCTATAGAAAATACGGTGACTTGCCGTATTTTGTAGTTACGGACTTCATTCAGTTTTTCTCCATTACATATTGCGTTTCCGTATATTTACTGCACATTTCCGTAGCTCTTTCCGTAAATATAAAGACATTTTCAACAGTGTACTTATTTTCCAAATGGCGGCCACTTTAAAATGTATGGAATTGTTATATCTCAGGAACCATTTAACCAATTAAAACCAAGTTTGGTACGTTAAAAGTGCATGATATGTGCATTGAGTTTGGAAAGCACTAATGTTATTATTCTCATATTTTGGAAGATATGGTAAATTGAAATTATAAAGCTATTTCATTATGTTGGGAACCATTTAACCGTTTTAAAACAAATTGAGTACGTTTACTGTGNATTGAAATTATAAAGCTATTTCATTATGTTGGGAACCATTTAACCGTTTTAAAACAAATTGAGTACGTTTACTGTGAATGATGTAAGCACTAAATTTAGAAACCCAAAGTGGTATTGGTCTGCCATTTTGGAAGATAATGAAAAATTTAATAAATTAAACTTGTATGTTATATCTCGGGAAAAATATGACCGATTTAAAATAAATTTGGTATGTTGAGAGAGAATGTTGTAAGAATTAAATTAAGAATGCAATAACACTATNATGACCGATTTAAAATAAATTTGGTATGTTGAGAGAGAATGTTGTAAGAATTAAATTAAGAATGCAATAACACTATTAACCCGCAATTTTGAATATAGTGACATGACAAATATTTTTTTTTCATTTCATCTATATAACTTCTTGACTGATTCCTGCCCCTTTTAGCATGTAAGTAATACTGTTGTAGACCATGTCTACATACGCAATTGAAATGAATGAGGTAAGTATTTCCAAAATGGCTGAAATATAACTATGATATATTCAATTACAAAATCTAACATAACTTTTTGCTAGTTTCGACCAAACTTTTTATGCTGTAAGTATATTTAACAAGCACCAAATGTGTTAATACATAACCTCTGTCCATTTTTCGTAAGATAGCATCACATGAAAAATAAAGATTTATTGTCATATCTCTTATACAATCAACTGACTCCTACCATATTTGACACTCAAGTGATACTACGGTAGGTTATGTAAACTGATATATCATATTATTTTAAAAATGGCGGACAAATAAATATTTTAAATAACCCTGCTACAATTACAGAAGCATGTTGCAAATTTCAACTTAACTGTGTACACTGACAACATATATTACAATCATCAAATGTGTCTACCCAGAGGCTCTTTTGTCCAACAATTTGTAAGAGAGTACCACACAAATAAGTAAAATTGTGTCATATCTCGGGAAACAAACAACCGATTCCTTCCAAATTTGTCAAACAAGTAAGACTACAGTATGCCACGAAAAACTTATATTTTTTAAGTGGGCCGGACATTTATTTTTAAAATGGTGGCAAATTAAATATNTACAGTATGCCACGAAAAACTTATATTTTTTAAGTGGGCCGGACATTTATTTTTAAAATGGTGGCAAATTAAATATGTAATTGGTTTCGTACATCTTGAAAACAGTTAAAACAAATTTAAAATTTTATTTTGTATGCTGGTAGTATATTTTCGAACAATCAAACTTGTCTACACAGAACCTCTTTGGCCGCCATTTTTTGAGGTAATGCCACATANTACAGTATGCCACGAAAAACTTATATTTTTTAAGTGGGCCGGACATTTATTTTTAAAATGGTGGCAAATTAAATATTTAATTGGTTTCGTACATCTTGAAAACAGTTAAAACAAATTTAAAATTTAATTTTGTATGCTGTTAGTATATTTTCGAACAATCAAACTTGTCTACACAGAACCTCTTTGGCCGCCATTTTTTGAGGTAATGCCACATAAATAACACAAGTTTTTTCTTATCTAGGGAAATAATAAACCGACTCCTGATAAATTTAGCAGACAAGCAGATGTACAGTAGGCCATGTAAATGAAAACGTTTTAAGTGGGTCTAAAAATTATTTTCAGAATAGCGGCAATAACTTATTTTACTTAAGTTATCTACGAAACAAAGAAACCAAATTAAACTTAACTTTGAATGCTGGTAGTACCTGTTACAACAATCAAATGTATCTACACAGGACCTATTTAGTGCACCATTTTGTAAAATAGTACCATATAAAAAATATAGTTTTTTTATACCTCTGGAAACAGTCAACCATTTCCAACCTAAGTTGGATAAAAAGAAGTACTGCAGTGGGCCATGTAAATTGCCTACTATGGTTGCAATGTAACCATATTAAGAGGGCCAGACAATTATTTTAAAAATAGCAGCCATATATATATATATACACATCTACAAAACAATGTAAACAATTTCAAATTGACTCTGTATGCTGGTAATATCTGTCCAAGCATCAATTAAACGAATAAACGAACTCATTTATCAGTTATTTTTGAAGATAGCACAACAGAAAATATTAATATTTTGTGTCTTATCTTGAGAAACAATTAACAGATACCCACCAAATTCTGGCGACGAGTTATACTTCTGTATTTCATCAAATTTTTTAAACTTAAGAAGATTGTCAGAAATAAAAAAAAACAGCCATCAAAATATATTAGGTTATTATGCCACATGCCCAAACAATTTCACCGGACTCAAATATGTAACGGTATCTATGAAAAACACAGAATATGCCAATATATGATCGGTTTTAATCTCCAGTAAAGAAGATAGCACTACATGAGAAAATGCAGCTTTTATGTAACATGTCCGTGACAAATCAACCGATTTCCACTGAACTTTGCACACAAGTAGTGGCAAATAATGTCATGTTTTAAGTGTGCCTGACTTTATATACTGTATGGCTGCCATATAAATAATAGATATACGTTTTTTACATATATTTAACAATTTAATCGAATTCAATTAAATTTTGTATTCTGAAAGTATCCATTACAACCATTAAATATGATTATATATGTCATATTTTCCTCCTGTTTGTAAGATAAGGGCAGGTGATTAAGAACAAAATTTATGTCATGTTTCGGGATCCAATAATATAATTCCCACAAAATGTTTCCCAATAAGTAGTCCTACAATGGACCATGTAAACTTACATGATTTAAGTGTATCTACCCTGGTAATCAGTATATATTTACTAAATTCGATTTAGAGTGCAGCTTGTCAGTGACGCAGTTTACCATCTTTGAATATGTCATTGTTAACTGAATGCACTGTATTTTGCCGATAAATCAGCCAAAATATATTTGTAAGGCATTGGCTGTTATGATCGCTTGTAGTATTTGTCATATGCATAAGGACAAAATTCCATATGACGAATGTGAAAGATTTACCCTATAGAAAACATTTATTTTAAAGTATCGCACAATACTATGGATGGAGAGCAGTTCCATTCTTACTCCCCCCTAGCATTGTAGATGAAATAAAAAATCAAGCTGATTGAGGTATTGGAGCAAATAGGAAAGTTCGGTTTATAACATTGGGTGTAGAACTTCTGAGAGTCACTCAAAATTTATGGTCATTGGCTTTACATCAACTTCAAATGTTATTGAACTAAATGTGTTTTATAGTATTTCTTATAGGTATATACATTTAATTTGATGCGTCATAAATACCCAGAAAATTGAGACATCTGCCAACTGCCCATTGAAAAACCTTATAAGCATAACATTTCTGCCGAAGCTCAGAGGGATAAGGCCATGCCTCAAAATGTCAAATATGACATCACAACATTAGTAGACTGACTATTTAAAAATGTAAGACTTACTTTCTTACAATTCCATGGGCTCTACAGGCTCGACAAANAACATTAGTAGACTGACTATTTAAAAATGTAAGACTTACTTTCTTACAATTCCATGGGCTCTACAGGCTCGACAAATTACTTCATTCACGCTATTCTGAATTGGAATTCCTTTGTATAATATTTGATATTACTCGGAAATTCTTTCACGCATTGGTATATTTTGTGGCATATATAAATATGTGTATATATATACATATATATATAGGAAGTCCCATTTTTCTTGACCACACACAATAACTCCGTACTAGTGCTCCATGTGAAAAAAGTGTTTCATACAAAAATGGTACAAATGGAAGGAGGAAATAATACTGCTGGGGAGTCAGACGTATAGCATTATTTATTAGTGAGATACAAAAACCAACATCAGTTTTTTTTAATGGCACCATGTATATATTGGTTAAACGTTCAATAAAGCTCGTCAAGACCTATTTAAACATGTCGCACAATGTTCAATTTCATAACATGAACATTAAATACGACACTGAAAGTGGGATCCCAACTACCCGTTTGTAGTACTATCCATATGGGTACAGCGAGGGCAGAACATTAACATTAGATGTTCGAAGTTGTAACCATTGGCAGCAACACACAAGTTAAGTAGCTGGATGAATAACAATACTGATTCCTTCAGTGTTGCCTACTGAAGAGATTACGGAGGCACAATACGTTCCTGCATGTTCTATGGAGTTGTTGGAATATCTTGATAGACAGCGCCTTTGAGGTAACCCCAGAGAAAGACGTTCAGGAGGTTAAGGTCAGGAGACCAAGCAAACCATGGAAATTGTCCTCCACAACCAATCAACCTAGCAGGAAATATTCGGTTCAAAACACGACGTGCATACACCGCACTATGTGCTGGGCATCCATCGTGCGGTACAAGATTATCATTATGTTCCTTAGAGGTATATCCTCCAGAAAATCAAAAAGGATTTATTGTCTGAAACTCGCATACTCTCTGCCATTACGGTTACTATTAAAGAAATAACGCCTTATAACCTTATTGCTAATTATCTCACTCCAGACGTTAACTCTCCATTGATGCTGATGGTTCACCTGTCAAAGTCACCGTGTGTTCTCGATGACCCAATAATGCATATTTTTCGTATTCACTTGGCCTGAGTTGGAGAACGATGATCCACCGGTTAAAAGAACATCCGAAAAAAAGTTCAGGTTTTTCGATAACTTGATACTGTGCCCATTGACAGAACTCTCCACGATTCTTGAAATCATTCCCGTGCAAATCATTGTTAAAGTGTACATGATAGGTATAGAGCGTATGGCGCTTAAGAATGTGATGTGCACTCGTTTGCGGAATGCTAGTGTCGGCTTCAAGTTACCGTGTGCAGACGTATGGATTAACTGATACAGCAACGAGAANTATTCACTTGGCCTGAGTTGGAGAACGATGATCCACCGGTTAAAAGAACATCCGAAAAAAAGTTCAGGTTTTTCGACAACTTGATACTGTGCCCATTGACAGAACTCTCCACGATTCTTGAAATCATTCCCGTGCAAATCATTGTTAAAGTGTACATGATAGGTATAGAGCGTATGGCGCTTAAGAATGTGATGTGCAATCGTTTGCGGAATGCTAGTGTCGGCTTCAAGTTACCGTGTGCAGACGTATGGATTAACTGATACAGCAACGAGAANATCGTTTGCGGAATGCTAGTGTCGGCTTCAAGTTACCGTGTGCAGACGTATGGATTAACTGATACAGCAACGAGAACAGCAACCTCAGCAGCTTCATCTGTGCCAGTTCTACGAGTATTACGCTACTGTCGGTTCAAATCGCCCATTACACAAAGCTTCCTAACAAGACGGGAAAACAGCCGTCTGTACAGGTGGGGTTTTGTCAGGGTATCACTCTCTGTAAAAGTTGCTTCACCTGACTACAATTACGTCTAACTTCAACAGAATGAACGACGTGTGAGCAAACAAAGCTATCGATATGGCAATAACAGAACTCTGTGTGTGCGTTGCAGTAAAACCCACTTGATCGTACTACACTCTACCGTAAAATAATACGAACACATTGATCTCCTAACTTACATGCTCCATAGATGAGCAGCATTTCTACCTTCTCGTTGTTGTAGTACGTTTCTGTTACGACAAATCTCGCCTTGCAGTGAGTGTACTGTATTCGACTGCACACGGATGACTGATTTAGTAGTCGTCATGTCATGTGTGTTCCTTTGTTTTCTCTACGCGCCACCTATGTGGAATGTGGTACGCAACTACGCAACTCTGGGTATCTGCACTGTTTATATCACCTCTACATCAAATGCAGAGCATCAGCGTCATACTGCACTGTATCACGCAGCGCAATCGTGCCGCAAGTCATCACATATAAGGTCTTCATGAACCCTTATGAGTCCCAAAGTCTGTGGCGGATTTTAACGATCTGTTTATTCGCCTGGTACATTGCGATACATTTTTGATTAGGTATTGACGAGCTTCATTGAACTATTGAAGAAAAGGTACATTGTGCAATTTAAAATACTGATGTTAGTACTCATATATCACNTTCGCCTGGTACATTGCGATACATTTTTGATTAGGTATTGACGAGCTTCATTGAACTATTGAAGAAAAGGTACATTGTGCAATTTAAAATACTGATGTTAGTACTCATATATCACGAATAAATAATGCTGTAAGGCTGACTTCCCAGATGTGATATTTTGCCCTTCCATTTATACAATCTTTGTGTGAAACACACTTTCATTTGGAGAACAGGCACTGAGTTTTTTTTTGTGGTCAAGATAAATGGGACAACATGTATATAAACTCCGCAAAGTGTGATCGTTTTTTTATAAAAATTTAAGAATGACAAGATTATGGGTAGTAGGCAATGCTGTTATTTCACATAATTAAACTACTAACTGAAATATAACAGTAATAAACAACGATGTGGCCACCCATATAAGCAAATGGTTTGTTTTGATAAAGATCAGGAAGTGCAAAATGCACGGGACAAAGAGTGTTGTCATTAGGAG
>NQII01000238.1:773235-847107 GCA_002778355.1 Clitarchus hookeri | reverse complement strand
ATATATATATATATATATATATATATACGACCTATGGTCTAAAGTCAATTATATTTTACGGCGGAGGGGAGTATACATCTTTGAAGTTGGAACTGAAGCACTTGTGTATTTCAAATACTGCAGAAATTATTTAAGACTGAACCCTGAGTGTCTGCATAATGCGTAATGTTAATTGTGACATGCGGATTATTAATCCATTTTTTAAATCCGAAGTTCGCTACAGCGTCATGGAGATTACGTCGAAATAAGGGTAGTATCCTTGAATATGTCCATGAAATAATTTGATGACCGTGACAGACAGGTGTTGAGGTGTTTACATATATGTGTTCCGTGTTACACACTACCCAGACACTCAGCGTTCTATCTTGAATATTTTATCCAGTATCTGTAATGCATCAGGTCAAGCTTCAGATACATGTGCCGCCCTTACGATTCACTTTATAATATACGTCGTAAATATGTTTTCATCTTTTTCCGTGATTAACCTGCTACCAAAGTTAGTTTGTTTGTATAATTTAGATACATCCTGTATACCAATCTGCGATATATCAGTCAGCTTGTATTACATTTATGGCGATATAGAGTGAAGTAATTATGAACACATGATTATAATTATGTATCATAAGACTCACTTTGTTGTAATCATGCAATTGTATTGCTCATATACTATTAGAAGCAATTTTTGAAACATTTAATAAAATATTCGCACATCACACTTATTACAACACACATTAATTCACGATTATATTATTCCCAAATACTTTTATACATCAAAGATAAACAATGGACATCTTTCACATTTCTGCGAAAAGCCCGGCATTGTTGCTACGTCTTACAAAATTGTATATTTAATATACTTACGTCGCATAGGTAAAGTTGTTAGAAGAATTGTATCGCAGTGTTTTTCAACAGCTGCGTTGCGGCCCAGTACAGGGGTCCAGCCATCAGTTTACACCTGGCCGCGGTATTCTCATGGGATATAAATATCGATTTACTCTGCCCCTATTATATGCAAAAGGACAACTAATTTCTCGTACCTCACTTTCTCACACTATTTTGAGAATATTTTAACTTTGTTATCTAAGAAAGACGTCTAGCAGTACCTTTGTGGCTGTCCAAGTTAGGATACGTGGGCTTCCTGGCATCGTATTCTCAGAATAGATCTTTAAAAAAGAACTTAATCACCCATTGACGTTTCCTTTATAATACCGCAAATTTTGTTATCGCTTAAGCATCACATACGAAATAAAAAAGAATAAGGAAGTTTACCGGAACGTGAACTTTATTAATTTTTTTCTGTGTCACAGAAAGGCAGCCCTTTGTTGCTTCCAGCAGTTCAGTATAGTGTTTTTATTATTATGCGGTATTGCAAAATGCGACTAAGAAGGTATTCGTAAAATCTATTTACTTTTTGGGAGAGTATGCATTTGAATAAAATTGGGAATGCTATTACGAGTAAATCTGCACTGTAAAAATATTGTGAAAATTACCTGACAATTGTACGGTAATGTTCGCAAATTTGTTTGGGAGACATATTATTCTTTACGTGTAAGATAGAATTACCGCACTCTGGAATAAAATTCACATACATGGCAGTGAAAAATCTCAAACATGAATAGGCAAATGACCTCATGACGAGTGGATCTTCTCAGCATTGTCTTAAAAGCTCGATGATTGGACAGGAGGAAAAAACAAAATGACGCGCCATGTTGGACAGCTTGTAGGTCGTATCTTTTTTAGGGCAGGCATAATACTATACATTAAAAATTAATTTTAAATTTAATAAAATTGTAAAATACAGGTATCAAATAGTTGAAAATGGAAAGTTTGTGAAAAAAAAAAGAAAAAAAGGAAATAAGTAAATTTGTAAGACACTGTAAAACGTATAACCTTTTCTTCCCGTGTTCAAATCTTAATACACACATTTATTTTTATCCGTGTAATTTTTATGACAAGGGAAATATCACAAGACTTGTAAAGGTATTTACATAAAAGCACTTATATAGACATTAAAGTAAATCTGCACAAACTTTACTTTCTACCGCACAAAATCTTCTGAGCAATCTGTTACACAAAATAATTATTACAACCAGTTCCAGGAATAACTAATTTGTCAAGTTGCTCTTAGAATGGCGGGAATGTTCAAGCAAATACGAAATATTCTAGGAAAAAATTGTATAGTTATTTGAATTGAAAATTTTGCAGGTAACAAAAATTTATGCTTTTTAATTACTTTATTTCGTCAATAATCAGCGAAGAAGATAATATGTCGCCGTTATGTGTTGGATAGCCCACGGGACTGGCCACAGGCAATTGTCGAGGATTTTAGAACTTTGGCATCGGGTTACTATTCGTCTGAGAATATAAGTAATTATGAAAAAAACCCTACTCAATATACAGGGTTTTCAAATATATAATTTTATTATAAAATACAATGAATATTCCCTTACTTGTTTTGTATTTTCCTACTATTTTGTGAGGCATTTTTCCCTACGATAAGGGAATAATACTGTACTTGTTATGTAAATTGTATTCTACATTTAAGAGGTAATTTTCCTTACATATCAGCGAATTCAACCTCAATTTTTTTACAGTGTATCGGAGACGGGCCCCCGTATTGTAAAAAAACATCTTATTTACCGTGCCACAGTCTCACTAATATTGAGAACTTCTGGTGTATAATAAGACAACAGAGAACCTTAAAATTTTTGACAAACCAATTTTTCCGAAATAACATAAATTTGCAGAAAAATTTCCGTGGTATCAAACATTGTGTTCACACAAGCAAATAATTTATAAAATACTCTCCATTAAATGTTGGATGCATTAATTATATTTATTTTTTCTTTATTTATATTTTTTTTGTAGCCAAAATATTTTCCGAACATTGCTGCGCATTCTGAAAAAACTGAACTCGATAATTATATTTATCTGGTGGTTATTTAAAAGTAAGTATCTTGTACTGGTTTGAAAAAAAAAATGGTTTAAGATGAAGTTAAAAAAAGTTAAACCCAAAAATGAAAAAAAAATACCTGTTATGTAAAAATAAAAAAAAATTATGCCTTCATGCAACGTTATTGTACACTTACAAGGAAATAAGTTGTCAATTAATATAAATTTTAAAATTTTGTCTTAAGTTAATATTTTTAAGAACGTAGTAATTAGTATGTTCGAATGCACTCACTTTTGTAGTCTAACTAGTTTAATTTAATGACACGTGACAATGTCATAATAAATTATTTTGTTTACGTAAAATGTAAATGAAAATATTTCTCTCCGCATGTTATGTACCNAATTATATTTTACGGCGGAGGGGAGTATACATCTTTGAAGTTGGAACTGAAGCACTTGTGTATTTCAAATACTGCACAAATTATTTAAGACTGAACCCTGAGTGTCTGCATAATGCGTAACGTTAATTGTGACATGCGGATTATTAATCCATTTTTTAAATCCGAAGTTCGCTACAGCGTCATGGAGATTACGTCGAAATAAGGGTAGTATCCGTGAATATGTCCATGAAATAATTTGATGACCGTGACAGACAGGTGTTGAGGTGTTTACATATATGTGTTCCGTGTTACACACTACCCAGACACTCAGCGTTCTATCTTGAATATTTTATCCAGTATCTGTAATGCATCAGGTCAAGCTTCAGATACATGTGCCGCCCTTACGATTCACTTTATAATATACGTCGTAAATATGTTTTCATCTTTTTCCGTGATTAACCTGCTACCAAAGTTAGTTTGTTTGTATAATTTAGATACATCCTGTATACCAATCTGCGATATATCATTCAGCTTGTATTACATTTATGGCGATATAGAGTGAAGTANATTCAGCTTGTATTACATTTATGGCGATATAGAGTGAAGTAATTATGAACACATGATTATAATTACGTATCATAAGACTCACTTTGTTGTAATCATGCAATTTTATTGCTCATATACTATTAGAAGCAATTTTTGAAACATTTAATAAAATATTCGCACATCACACTTATTACAACACACATTAATTCACGATTATATTATTCCCAAATACTTTTATACATCAAAGATAAACAATGGACATCTTTCACATTTCTGCGAAAAGCCCGGCATTGTTGCTACGTCTTACAAAATTGTATATTTAATATACNCAATGGACATCTTTCACATTTCTGCGAAAAGCCCGGCATTGTTGCTACGTCTTACAAAATTGTATATTTAATATACTTACGTCGCATAGGTAAAGTTGTTAGAAGAATTGTATCGCAGTGTTTTTCAACAGCTGCGTTGCGGCCCAGTACAGGGGTCCAGCCATCAGTTTACACCTGGCCGCGGTATTCTCATGGGATATAAATATCGATTTACTCTGCCCCTATTATATGCAAAAGGACAACTAATTTCTCGTACCTCACTTTCTCACACTATTTTGAGAATATTTTAACTTTGTTATCTAAGAAAGACGTCTAGCAGTACCTTTGTGGCTGTCCAAGTTAGGATACGTGGGCTTCCTGGCATCGTATTCTCAGAATAGATCTTTAAAAAAGAACTTAANTTGTGGCTGTCCAAGTTAGGATACGTGGGCTTCCTGGCATCGTATTCTCAGAATAGATCTTTAAAAAAGAACTTAACGTTTCCTTTATAATACCGCAAATTTTGTTATCGCTTAAGCATCACATACGAAATAAAAAAGAATAAGGAAGTTTACCGGAACGTGAACTTTATTAATTTTTTTCTGTGTCACAGAAAGGCAGCCCTTTGTTGCTTCCAGCAGTTCAGCATAGTGTTTTTATTATTATGCGGTATTGCAAAATGCGACTAAGAGGGTATTCGTAAAATCTATTTACTTTTTGGGAGAGTATGCATTTGAATAAAATCGGGAATGCTATTACGAGTAAATCTGCACTGTAAAAATATTGTGAAAATTACCTGACAATTGTACAGTAATGTTCGCAAATTTGTTTGGGAGACATATTATTCTTTACGTGTAAGATAGAATTACCGCACTCTGGAATAAAATTCACATACATGGCAGTGAAAAATCTCAAACATGAATAGGCAAATGACCTCATGACGAGTGGATCTTCTCAGCATTGTCTTAAAAGCTCGATGATTGGACAGGAGGAAAAAACAAAATGACGCGCCATGTTGGACAGCTTGTAGGTCGTATCTTTTTTAGGGCAGGCATAATACTATACAATAAAAATTAATGTTAAATTTAATAAAATTGTAAAATACAGGTATCAAATAGTTGAAAATGGAAAGTTTGTGAAAAAAAAAAGAAAAAAAGGAAATAAGTAAATTTGTAAGAGACTGTAAAAAGTATAACCTTTTGTTCCCGTGTTCAAATCTTAATACACACATTTATTTTTATCCGTGTAATTTTTATGACAAGGGAAATATCACAAGACTTGTAAAGGTATTTACATAAAAGCACTTATATAGACATTAAAGTAAATCTGCACAAACTTTACTTTCTACCGCACAAAATCTTCTGAGCAATCTGTTACACAAAATAATTATTACAACCAGTTCCAGGAATAACTAATTTGTCAAGTTGCTCTTAGAATGGCGGGAATGTTCAAGCAAATACGAAATATTCTAGGAAAAAATTGTATAGTTATTTGAATTGAAAATTTTGCAGGTAACTAAAATTTATGATTTTAAATTACTTTACTTCGTCAATAATCAGCGAAGAAGATAATATGTCGCCGTTATGTGTTGGATAGCCCACGGGACTGGCCACAGGCAATTGTCGAGGATTTTAGAACTTTGGCATCGGGTTACTATTCGTCTGAGAATATAAGTAATTATGAAAAAAACCCTTCTCAATATACAGGGTTTTCAAATATATAATTATATTATAAAATACAATGAATATTCCCTTACTTGTTTTGTATTTTCCTACTATTTTGTGAGGCATTTTTCCCTACGATAAGGGAATAATACTGTACTTGTTATGTAAATTGTATTCTACATTTAAGAGGTAATTTTCCTTACATATCAGCGAATTCAACCTCAATTTTTTTACAGTGTATCGGAGACGGGCCCCCGTATTGTAAAAAAACATCTTATTTACCGTGCCACAGTCTCACTAATATTGAGAACTTCTGGTGTATAATAAGACAACAGAGAACCTTAAAATTTTTGACAAACCAATTTTTCCGAAATAACATAAATTTGCAGAAAAATTTCCGTGGTATCAAACATTGTGTTCACACAAGCAAATAATTTATAAAATACTCTCCATTAAATGTTGGATGCATTAATTATATTTATTTTTTCTTTATTTATATTTTTTTTGTAGCCAAAATATTTTCCGAACATTGCTGCGCATTCTGAAAAAACTGAACTCGATAATTATATTTATCTGGTGGTTATTTAAAAGTAAGTATCTTGTACTGGTTTGAAAAAAAAATATGGTTTAAGATGAAGTTAAAAAAAGTTAAACCCAAAAATGAAAAAAAAAAACCTGTTATGTAAAAATTAAAAAAAATTATGCCTTCATGCAACGTTATTGTACACTTACAAGGAAATAAGTTGTCAATTAATATAAATTTTAAAATTTTGTCTTAAGTTAATATTTTTAAGAACGTAGTAATTAGTATGTTCGAATGCACTCACTTTTGTAGTCTAACTATTTTAATTTAATGGCACGTGATGTGACAATGTCATAATAAATTATTTTGTTTACGTAAAATGTAAATGAAAATATTTCTCTCCGCATGTTATGTACCTNGTGACAATGTCATAATAAATTATTTTGTTTACGTAAAATGTAAATGAAAATATTTCTCTCCGCATGTTATGTACCTTCTTTCATTCACAAGTTTAATGTTCAGTAATGCTATTTTGATTATTTTATGATTTAATTTATTTACAAAATATAAATTGCGCATTAAAATAAACGTGTTCATAAGTTATTTGTAGCAGTCGGTATCCCAAACCATTCATAAGATGCATTGTAATATTCGACATAACTGTTTTAAGCATGCATATGCAACTGAATGAGCGAACAGCATTGGAGTCCCTTTTAGTGCAAACGCTGAAGCTATTTGGTCGGCAGGTGGTCCGACGCTGACGTCATGTGCCAGGCAGGCGAAAACATGTCGCCCGCAGGAGCCTACCTCCTTTATTCGTAGTTCCATGCCACCACTAAAGTGTGTGGAGATTGTGAGCCACGAATAACTGCTTTGCCTATTTCACCTCCAGAAAGTACAGCTGCTGAATAAATACAACTACTGCAAACTAGGAAAATGAGCAAAATTGTTCTTCAAACAGCTTATATCATATATGCATCATAGGCGTGAAGATGGGGTGGTTCGGTTTTGCACAGGACCACCCATCAATTACGACAAATGCAAAATAAAATACACTTAACTGACCCCTTACAACGTTTGGCAATGGGTGAGTGTTAATATCATTAAATAAGGGAATAATAAACTATAGTATATTTTTGGGAAGTGGCCCATAGTAAATTTGGTGGCCACGGTGGTGTATTAGTCAGAATACTAGCCTACTATCAAGGCAAACTGGTTTCGATTCCCGGTCGGCTCACCCGTACTTTCGTTTCCGTTGGCCAGCGGGTTTTCTCTGGACACTCTAGTTTCCTCACCAATGCATTCCGCCGCCGCTGTTCCATCTTCACCTCATTTCACCCTTGCCGGTGCTCAAGAGCTCGATGTTAACGCCAGCCGAAAACTCTTAACGCAGTTCAACTCAACCAAATAAATTTATACTCGGCCTNTCAAGAGCTCGATGTTAACGCCAGCCGAAAACTCTTAACGCAGTTCAACTCAACCAAATAAATTTATACTCGGCCTAGGCAAAATAATGTACATGTTAAATAAGATGTATGTAAATGGGTTATTTGACCCTGACTGCGCTTATGATAACAGTAACAAAATTGTTTTTTTATGGCAGTAGTATAAATATTTTAAGTACGAATGCCATATATACCAATCATTTTACCGACTGAAATCAAAATTGTAATCCTAACACTACGCAGTGCTAATTATATGAAGTGTTTGCNTCAAGAGCTCGATGTTAACGCCAGCCGAAAACTCTTAACGCAGTTCAACTCAACCAAATAAATTTATACTCGGCCTTGGCAAAATAATATACATGTTAAATAAGATGTATGTAAATGGGTTTTAGGAAATGGGACCACTCAATAATTTGACCCTGACTGCGCTTATGATAACAGTAACAAAATTGTTTTTTTATGGCAGTAGTTTAAATATTTTAAGTACGAATGCCATATCTACCAATCATTTTACCGACTGAAATCAAAATTGTAATCCTAACACTACGCAGTGCTAATTATATGAAGTGTTTGCCATTTCTTGAGACAGTGCCACCTGAATGCTTAAAAGCTTTAACAACTTTATCCGAAACTACTACACTGAGTTCCACGAACTTTGTCACACGAATAATTCTGCGGTGTCAACGTTAGCCATATACACTGACGCGACAAAAGTCATGGGATACCTCCTAATATCGTGTCGGGCCTCCTTTTTTCCCGGCGAAGTGCAACAACTCGACGTGGCATGGACTCAACAAGTTGATGGAAGTCCCCAGCAGAAATAATGAGCCATGCTGCCACTATAGACGTCCATAATTGCGAAAGTGTTGCTGGTGCAAGAGTTTGTGCACGAACTATCTTCTCGATTATGTCCCATATACGTTCGATGGGATTCATGTCTGGCGATCTTGTGGCCAAATCATTCGCTGGAATTGTCCAGAATGTTCTTCAAACCAATCGCGAACAGTTGTGGCCCGATGACATGGCACATTGTCATCCATAAAATTCCATCGTTGTTTGGGTACATGAAGTCCATGAATGGCTGCAAGTAGTCTTCAAGTAGCTGAACATAACCATTTCAAGTCAATGATTGGTTCAGTTGGACCACAGGACCCAGTCCAGTCCATGTAAAAACAGCCCACACCATTATGGAGCCACAACCAGCTTGCACAGTTCCTTCTTGACAACTGGGGTCCATGGACTCGTGCGGTCTGCGCCACACTTGAACCCTACCATCAGCTCTTACCAACTGAAATCGGGACTCATCTGACCAAGCCACGGTTTTCCAGTCATCTAGGGTCCAACCGATATGGTTACGAGCCCAGGAGTGGCGCTGCAGACGATGTCGTGCTGTTAGTGAAGGCACTCGAGTCGGTCTTCTGCTTTCATAGCCCAGTACAGCCAAAGTTCGCCGCACTGTCCTGACGGACACGTCCGTCGTACGTCCCACATTGACTCCTGTGGTTATTTCATGCAGTGTTGCTTGTCTGTTAACACTGACCATTCTGCGCACACGTCGTTCGTCTCGGTCATTAAGTGCAGGCGGTCGGCCACTGTGTTGTCCATGGCGGGAGGTTATGCCTGAAATTAGGTATTCTCGGCACACTCTTGATACTGTGGATCTCGGAATTCCCTTACCATTTCCGAAATGGAATGTCCCATGTATCTAGCTCCAACTTCCATTTCGCATTCAAAGTCTGTTAATTCCCGTCGTGCGGCCATAATCACGTCAGAAACCTTTTCACATGAATCACTTGACTACAAATGAAAGCCCATCCAATGCACTGCCTATTTATAGATTTTCTACGCGATACTACTGGTATCTGTGTATTTGCATTTTGCTATCCCATGACTTTTGTCCCCTCTGTGTATGTGGAGTGGTATATCTTTGCAGAACGACCGGTAAGGTCTCTCTGAGGAAATGCACTTAAGAACAGCTGGTCTGTATACCTTGAATGAAGTATGGCCGTATGACATGGTCTCCAACGATTCCACACCACATGTTTATGCTCCATTGTTGCATCTGCACCACATGCCGGACCCAATGGATATTCTCCATCGCCCAGTAGTGTTTAATTCGTAAATTTACACTGCCATGGTTTTCGAAGGTCAGTTCATCTGAATATAGTATGTCATTCACAAAATTTCTTTCATCCCTTTCAGACATCAGAGCACACCTACGAAGGTGTACATGCTGCTGGATATCACCATCATGTAATGCATGTTGAAGGGCCAGGTGATATGGATGGAACTTCCATTAATGCAGCATTTGTAACACACTTGTTTTATTTATTCCTGTGTACCTGGAAAGTTCTCGCTTTCCCACATNGGAGGTGTACATGCTGCTGGATATCACCATCATGTAATGCCTGTTGAAGGGCCAGGTGATATGGATGGAATTTCCATTAATGCAGCATTTGTAACACACTTGTTTTATTTATTCCTGTGTACCTGGAAAGTTCTCGCTTTCCCACANCTTCCATTAATGCAGCATTTGTAACACACTTGTTTTATTTATTCCTGTGTACCTGGAAAGTTCTCGCTTTCCCACATGGTGGTTTGCATCGACATGTACAAACACACCATATTGCTGATTCTCGCCTGTAGTAGTCGTTTGTCGTACTCGTTGTGAAATTCCAATTACCTCATGACAATAGGCATGTGCAAATTCTTCGTATCTTTTGACACGAGATGGACATCCGATTAGGATACCTTTAACCATGCATGTTGATGGCTTGCTTGGTATTTCTGCCATGCTCTCCTTATACACCGGAGAGCCAAAAAAACTCGTATAGGCGTGCGTATGTAAATAACAGAGGTATGGAACCAATCAGAGTAACGCGATGCTGTCGGCAGCGCCTATATAAGACAAGAAGCGTCTGGCAAAGTTGCTAGATCGGTTACTGCTGCTACAATGGCAGGTTATCAAGATTTAAGAGAGTTTGAACGTGGTGTTGTAGTCAGCNAAGTTGCTAGATCGGTTACTGCTGCTACAATGGCAGGTTATCAAGATTTAAGTGAGTTTGAACGTGGTGTTGTAGTCAGCACACGAGAGATGGGACATAGCATCTCCGGGGTAGCGATAAAATTTGGAATTTCGCGTACGACCATTTTACGAGTGTACCGTGAATATCGGGAATCCGGTAAAACATCAAATCTTCGACATCACTGCGGCTGGAAAATGATCGTGAATGAACGGGACAAACGACGACTGACGAGAATCATTAAACCAGGCAGACGTGCAACCCTTTCTCAAATTGGTGCAGATTTCAATGATGGGGTATCAACAAGTGACAGCGTGCGAACTATTCAGCGGACCATCATTGATATGGGCTTTCGGAGGCAAGCTGCGATTGGCCGTGTAAAATTACCAGCAAAGATCGTTAACACTGCTTCAATTATGTCAATGTGTACGGTCGTAGGATAAAGCTGTGTGTAGCATAATCTGAGTATGGACTAAACATCAGCGAATAGCAAGCATGATTTGGTAAAGCATTCGGCATAAATANAGACGTGCAACCCTTTCTCAAATTGGTGCAGATTTCAATGATGGGGTATCAACAAGTGACAGCGTGCGAACTATTCAACGGACCATCATTGATATGGGCTTTCGGAGGCAAGCTGCGATTGGCCGTGTAAAATTACCAGCAAAGATCGTTAACACTGCTTCAATTATGTCAATGTGAACGGTCGTAGGATAAAGCTGTGTGTAGCATAATCTGAGTATGGACTAAACATCAGCGAATAGCAAGCATGATTTGGTAAAGCATTCGGCATAAATTTGAACGATTCACAGATTTTGTACTTCTGGAAGCGGTGTGGTCTTCTGTCAGATTGCCTGCAACCTCAACTACTGCGACAGAACTGCCCGACGATGTTGGGACCAGTGAGTATATTTGTAAACTTATACGCACCAGGAATCATCTTGGCGACCAGAAATAGCCACCGGAATAGAGGAAATTTTCATTGTTCGACAAGCGCAAACTCAAACATCTCTTTCTCTTTCCACCATTCACGAACACGCAATGTCATCACTACTGACCTCTGTTTATACCCACACCATTGCGCGGTGACTTGCAGATGAAGTCCTGCGTTCTCCACGCCCCATATACCATATTCCTTTGGCATCTGGACAGTGGTGACATTGTTAGCAGTTTTGTCATGATCGAGTAGCTTGGAAGACAGAGGAATTGCGGTGAAATTTCGTTAGTAAGAAATAAGGTCAAGATTTTAAATGGATGAAAACCTTATTCGATTATGGAGAGGCACCAGACAGTGCACAAATGCGGACTTTCTTTTTGAGCGACAGGCAGCAATAAATAGCGGTATTATGGTCTAAGAAAAGTTCTCATTCCATTTCATTAACGGTTTTCCCTGGTAGTCGTCTGGGGAATACTAATAGCACTGGTGAATACTAATAGAACAGTAGAATATTAAGGAGATTGTGCGGCATCATGTCTTCCCTTTAACTGGTGTCTCCAACTTGATATTTTTCATCAATATAATATCCATCCACATAAAGCATGGGATTCCCAGGAATGATTTGGTGCTGTTGACACCCTCCCTTGGTCAGCCCAGTTTAGGGAATTTTCGCATAAAGCACATCTATGGAGACAATTGGGATGACATCTTCAGGGATTAACGGATCTGTAGAATGTGTGAAAGCATTTACAACTATGGGATTGTCTTCCTAGGGATATATCAAACATCTTTTTTACCTCATGCCAAACCATATAACCGCATATATCCACACTATGAATAGTACAAGGATATACCAAATGTACTTTTAAATTATACGATTTTGCCCATATGAAGAGCTGATTTTATTTATGTTATAGTCTGTTATTTTAATAATTGTTCGTATTGCCAGTACCAAGCTTTATTCCATGACGATTTCTCCTCGGCATAGGAAATTTTATGAGTAAAAGTTTATATATGGTAGCCTTAAATTAATTTGGTTTTCAGTTTTGTGTGTTTGGAATCGGATAAAATACAGCTGTATCAGCTATTTAAATATACACTCTACAGAAATAATATACCAATTTTAAATTCCGTCAAACTCACCTTCATTAGCAAAACCCTAACATTATAGGGGAGGTGATTACCGCAGCGGCCTCCCACCAAGAGAATTTGGGTTCGATTCCAGGCGGGGTCACTCCCAGATTTTCGCGAGTGGGAATCGTGCTAGACGATGCTGCGGGTCGGCGGGGTTTACAGATATTTATCGCCCTTGCATTCCGGCGCTGCTCCTTACTCACCTCGCTTCACTTTCGTCAGCTCTCAGATCCCGATGTTAAGGGCCAGTCAACCCTCTGAATCTATTTATGAAATTTACATATGAATTAGGACTGTAGGTGGGAATTGTGAAGAAATAAAATGCTTGTGTTTGGTATGTATTTTATTTTAGTTATCCTAATACAGAACAGGTCTCTCAGTGCTGGTTGGAATTACATTATTAGAAAATGAGTCTGGTAGCTTTTAGTGCACGGTTTTGAATTGGCAGAAAATCTATTTAAAATCTAAACGTTTACAAGAAATATTTTTAAAAATATGGGACAACAGTAGTTTCTTACAATAATTTACACTCTCTTTCTGTCAAAAATTTGTAATGTTACGAGAATGGTATGCTTTAAAGAATTAAACTGACGATTTATATGATATAATAATAAATATATATATATAAGTTTGTATACAAATGAGCGTAGCGAGCTTTCCCTGATGTGAGTTTAAGTGATTAACATTTTATGTTCATGGCGTCTAATTGCTAAATCTATGTGATAAATTCCTTAACAGAACCTAATTGGATGACTTTTTAATTACAGTTTATGGCCACATTTTTATCAAGGGCAATAACCATTAGTTTATTTAGCACAGTTTTATAATATGACAAACGCTTTATATATATATATATTATATATATATATATATATGTGTGTATGTGTGTGAGTACGTGTGTGTAATGTGTGAAAGAAAACGTATATAAAATTGTGTTTTTAATTTTTCATTACCAGTGCACGGCACGAAAATCCTTCGATAATTTCTTGGAAAGTACAGAAATAGCTCAGTAAATAAACAAGTGCCAATGATATAACGCATAGACTGATTATACGAGATACCCTAATCTGCAGTTTTGCTCAGAATGAGTTCGTTACAGTTTTGCAATGTATGATGACAGAACTACTGTTTCATTCAGAAATACTTCAGTCTCAGCCTTTCTGCAGTCTTCTATGGCAGTTTCAGAAATTCCGTACATTTATGTAACACTCAACCGCTGGATATGAGTAGTTGCTTAAATACATACCAGCATATATGCAAAGGGGCTTTCGCAGATATATGGTAATAGATGGTAAAACCGATATGGCCGCTAAGAAATTGGCTTAGTTGAAGTTGCTTGTACTGTTATACTTGTTTGTAGTAGTAACAAATATATGGTTTTCTGTTTTCAGCTGTGAAAAATGAATTTCTGAAATCAGAAAATATTAAGTTTTAAAATAACAATATCAATAACGTAAAAAAACACTGGAAGTTTTATTGGGTTTTATTGTATTGCGCAACCGATTTTATTTATAATGTAAAAATTATAATCCAATTAAATATATTTTTAATTAAATAGCAAATTAAAATACCGTGAACAATCTGCCAATTCTCCTTTCTCGGAAACATACCTGTGGTGTGTTAAAGCAGGACCAGCCATGCAGATATTGTGCAGGATCTCACTCCTATCTTTTCTGTACTGCCTTGTCAGGGTTGGCCAGAGCCCAATGACCAACGAGCCAACAAGATAGGTTGCATCAAAGAAACAACCATGGTATTTTTCTCCTGTGTACTTACCTACTCTGCAGCTTGAACTTCTCTGCCACTTCGCCTGCCCCCTCCAATCCTCCCACTAAGAAAGGGCTCCAATTGCTTCCATGCAGTTTGCATTCCAGTCTGTTGCATTTGCTTGACCTTTGCCCGATCTCCTCCACACCTTCAATTCCTGTAATTTCAGCAGCATAAGTGATGTTACTGATCAACATTCGACCCCCCACCCCAATCGCCCTTTGATCCTCTGATATGCAGCTCACCGAGAATGTATGAATTAAATGTTAAGCCATACGACCTTTGGTAAGAATAGTTGGTCATATTTTTGAGCCATTTAGGTCATACCTCAGAAATTCAGTACATAGGAATAATTTCTGACTCCAAAAAAGTTCGGAAGGCGTATTTAGTGCTACTGCATTTTATCAGAACAATTTTGAATTATTTTTGATCGATTTAGGTTAAGCCTTTGAAATTATATACATAGACATAATCATTACCGTCTCCGAAAATGGATGTAAGACACATTAATCCTTCGAAATTTTATAAGCATAATTGGTCATAACATTAAAACCATTTAGTTAAGACCATCGCCATCCAGTCTATATGCATCATTTGTAACCACGATTATGCATGTGAGACACGATAAGATCTGCAATGTTTTATATGCATACTTATTATTTTTAAACCATTAAGATTAGCTCTTTCAAATTTAGTATGTAGGCATAATTCCTAACCCTGGGAATGTTTGTATGGCACATTAAGGACTACAATATATTAAAAGTATAAAATAGTTCACAGTTTTAGAGCCATTTCAGATATCGATATGCAGCATTAGACAGGAAGTGCTGTTTCTAAGCATAGTTAACTTAACATGCTGTCAATGCACTTACTGTCACTTATAAGTAAACCTAGCAAACCATTACAAATTCAGTGAAAATGCATCATTATTTATACTAACCATAGCTTTTCTGGCCAATATCATATTTAGTGCAAATACACCAGCATATCAAAATGAAGAATGACTACCAACAAATAATACCAGCCAGACAGACTATAAAGCCATCCCAACTGACAACATTAACCGACAATACTAAGTATACAAAATGACAATTCCACACATATTGGACATAATTGTCATTCATAACGAAGAATCATACAGCCACACCAAATGGCCATACAAAACAATTACACCAGCATATCAGTCCAACAATCCATCAAGACCAATCTACCAAACCAAATGCATACAAAGACCAGCCAACGAGACCAACAGAATAGGCCAAACATACCAATTGACCTAAAAATTCCACCAACTAGCAATATAGATATCCATACCAGCTGACCAAACAAATCTACCAGAATGTACAAANTGACCTAAAAATTCCACCAACTAGCAATATAGATATCCATACCAGCTGACCAAACAAATCTACCAGAATGTACAAAACAATTGAATAAACAGGAAAAAGGCATCCTCAGAACATCCTACTTTTATTTTTTTATTACAAAATTCTACAACAATTTATTCCTCAAATCATTCCTCAATCATTTTATTTTTCAAATCAAACCTTGGAACATTTCTTAGAATATTTAATCCTAGAAACATTCAGCAGAACATTCCTCATTAAATTAATTCGCCAAACCATTCCTCAGGACATTCATCAGAACATTCCTCAAACTATTCCTCAAAATATTCCTCGAAATAATACTCAGAACATTCCTCAAAATATTTCTCACAAAATTCCTCAAAAATTCCCCAGAACAATGCGAAGAACTTTTTTTAAGTCCACTTCACAGAACATACCTCAGTCAATTTACTCCTAAAAAACATTGCTGAAACTATTTATTCTTCAAAAATTTCCTCAGAACATTCGTCAGTCCATTACTCAAAACACTCCTTAGTGCATTCATTCATGAGAGATATTTCTGTATAGTTATTCCTCAATATTTTACACAATTAATTTTCCCAATTCACTTACCAGCACATTCCTCAGTCCATTATTTCCTTAAATATAACTCTCGACGACTTAAATCGACCCTAGAAATATACAATATTCGGACTGAATAAAATCCCTCCTTGTGAACTTGATCACAGAAATCGTATGTATAATGTATTAATTAGAATTTCACCAAAGCAGTAGGACAGTTATAATAAACTAATCACACTAAATGGTTAATATAAATTTATTTTTAATTGGTTTTATGCTATATATTTGCATTTCTCAGATGTTTCAATAGCATTACAAGTGCCTAATTATCTCAATGCGATACACCCCCTGTTCTTCAGTTCACTGATGATTGAAGATCTTAAAAATGCGAGAAGTNAAATCGTATGTATAATGTATTAATTAGAATTTCACCAAAGCAGTAGGACAGTTATAATAAACTAATCACACTAAATTGTTAATATAAATTTATTTTTAATTGGTTTTATGCTATCTATTTGCATTTCTCAGATGTTTCAATAGCATTACAAGTACCTAATTATCTCAATGCGATACACCCCCTGTTCTTCAGTTCACTGATGATTGAAGATCTTAAAAATGCGAGAAGTNGCCTAATTATCTCAATGCGATACACCCCCTGTTCTTCAGTTCACTGATGATTGAAGATCTTAAAAATGCGAGAAGTCTTCACTACTTTGCAAAGATATCAAAAGTCACAATCTAAGAATAAGTTTGTTTCGGCCTTCAAGAAACACGTTGCCAGTTCTCTGAACAACTCCAGTCGAAAGAGGCTCCGTTAGAGACTGTTTTCTGTCAAGTCTGACTTGTCTAAGGAACCGACACATTACATATACTGACACCAGACAGCGGCAAACCCCTCACATGGACCGACTAAACATTTTGTTGCCTCCACACATGGCTGGCCACACGAGGCTAACTCCAGACGAGGTTGACTTCACATAAGGCTGATTCCACATGAGGCTGACTCCACATGAGGCTGACTCCACATGAGGCTGACTCTGCACGATGCTGACTCCACATAGGGTCGACTCCACACATGGAGCCTAATTCACATGAAGCTGACTCCACACGAGGCTGTTTACACATGGGCTTGACTCCACATAGGTTTCAATCAATGCAAGGCTGACTCCATGTGAGGATAAATTCATTCAAAACTGATTTCACAAAATATTGACTTCACATGACGATGACTCCACTGAAATTTGACTACACTAAGTTGACTCCATGCAAGTTTGACTCTACACAATACCCTCTTTACACAGGGTTAACTCCATACAGGTTCGACTCTGCATGAGGTTTACCCCACACGGTAGTTAACTTCATCCATCATCTCGGACGACATCTATAGCTTAAGACATAAAAATTCCACAACTTTTTGGCTGCTAATTTACATCTTTGATAATATCATGCACCATTGGCCTTGGTTTTTGTCCACCATCTTTGATTTAATATACAAATTTCAGAAAAAANCTTTGATAATATCATGCACCATTGGCCTTGGTTTTTGTCCACCATCTTTGATTTAATATACAAATTTCAGAAAAAAAATATTTTTAGAAAATTTTTTTAATTACTCACAAACCCATATGACTTTAGTTATCTTACGATTTAGTGTGTGGTAAAAAATTTTTTTTACAAAGTGATTTGTTCTTTTTTAATCTGGGCATTAAATCCAATAAGCTTAAAAGGGGAAGGTCGCACAACACTATAAAAAATTACGAAATATTTGGATAGTCTTATATTTAAAGAAGTACATGCCATCCCAGATAATGTATGAAAGTCAACNAAAAAATTACGAAATATTTGGATAGTCTTATATTTAAAGAAGTACATGCCATCCCAGATAATGTATGAAAGTCAACCTCTCGTAGATTCAGTCTTGTGTGTAATCAATCTCATGTATAATCAACGCCTTGTGAAATAAATCTTCAAGTGGGTAAACGTTGCGTAGAGTCCACTCTGTGTGGTGTCAGGCTCATGTGGAGTCACACTCGTGTGGAGACAAACTCGTGTGGGGTTAATCTTGGGTAGAGTCATCCTTAGTAGGGTCAATCTGCATGAAGTTAACCACATGTGGAGTCAGCCTCCTCTGTAGTGAACCACATGTGGGGTCACCAGCATGTGGAGACAAACTCATGTTGAATCAACCCCATGTAAATTTAGCCTCATGGGGTATCAGTCTCATGTGTAGTCAACACCATATGGAGTAAGCATTGTGTNTCAACCCCATGTAAATTTAGCCTCATGGGGTATCAGTCTCATGTGTAGTCAACACCATATGGAGTAAGCATTGTGTATAAACAACCCAGTAAAAATTCTGTCTCATGTGGAGACAACCTTGTGTGGATTCAATTCCATGTGGATCAACTTCATTTTGAGTCGGCCCCTGTGAGGTGTTAGCCACTTTGTGGTGTTGGTCCNGGATTCAATTCCATGTGGATCAACTTCATTTTGAGTCGGCCCCTGTGAGGTGTTAGCCACTTTGTGGTGTTGGTCCCTCAGATGTGTTCGTGTCTGTCACAAATCAGACTCGATAGGAGGCAGTCTCGACTGGAGCCTATCTTGACATGAGTCGATTAGAACACCGACTACATAAATCTTGAAAATTCGAATAAACTTGTTTGTACACTGAGACTTTTTGATCGCTTTGTGAAATGGTGGAGAGATGTCGCACATTAAGAAGACATCTTGAATCATCAATGAACTGAAGGGAAGGGATGATTTCCAATGATAAAATTAGGCACTGTACATAAGCTGCAACATTCGAAAAATGCAAATATATACCAAAACAATAAATAAAATTTTTATATTTACCTAATTTTGTAGGGAATCAAATCCCCATGGAGTCAGCCCCATATGAAGTCTGTCCCTGTCAAGAGTTGGTCGCTCTTCAGTTACTAGTTACTGTGAGGAATATGTCCTGTGACACTGAGAACACTGACTACATATTTTCTGAAGACCAACTGAACTTGTTTGTAGACACAAACAATTTGATTGCTTTAAAAATTGTAGAGATTTATTGCACATTAATAAAATATCTTCAAACGTAAGTGACCTGAATAGCCGTATATATAGCAAATGAGTATATTAAGTATATCCATGAAATGCAAATATTCAGCATACAAAATCAGTGAAAAATTAATTTACATTTTCCTATGTGTGTATTTTATTTACGTACAACCTTTACTGCTATGCTAAAAGACTTATCAATGTAGTGGTGTATACAATCGATTGTAGGAATTAGTTTACATAATTTTTCTGCGAATGAGTGCACAAAGAGGTATATGATTCAGTCAGAATATTATATATTTGTACTGTCGATTACATTCGTCTGAATTCTATTTCAGGAACGAAACATGTGAGGAATAAAGTGAAAAATAAACGGAAAATTTAACGGAAAATGTGTTGAGGAATAAATGGATTAAAGAATCTTCAAAAAAATTTTGGAGGGATTTTTTTGTAGTAAATGGACTGATGAATTTTCTGAGAAATAGTTGGACTGGTGGATATTATGAGTAAAGTTTTGAAAAAATGTTTCGCATGGTTGGCCAGTTGGTTTAGATTTTATGGTAGTTTTGTATGGTCAGCTGGTATGGACAGTGTATGGCTCGTATGTCTTACTTGTTTATTGGTCTGTTTAGCCTGGTCAGTTAGACATGTTGACTGGTGTTAGTGTGTATTTGGTATAAACAGTTAGTTATGATGGTCGATTGGATTGATCTGCTGTTGTAATTGTATGGTATGACCAGTTTATATGGCCATTTGGTATGGCTGTACGATTGTATGGTTTACCGGAATGGCCAGTAAGGATGGTATGTTCTGATTGTATGATTGTATGGTCTATTTGTCTNGCCAGTAAGGATGGTATGTTCTGATTGTATGATTGTATGGTCTATTTGTCTTGTATGACCTGTTGAATATGATCAGTCTGTGTTTTGATATTGTATGTTTGCGATAAATGATATATTGGTCATAGTGGTTTTGGTAACAATAAAATATGAAGCAGTTTCACTTCATTGATCATGGTATGCCAGGTTAACTAATATGNCTTGTATGACCTGTTGAATATGATCAGTCTGTGTTTTGATATTGTATGTTTGCGATAAATGATATATTGGTCATAGTTGTTTTGGTAACAATAAAATATGAAGCAGTTTCACTTCATTGATCATGGTATGCCTAATATATGACCATAATATATTGAAGTATCTTAGACTAACTATGCTTATAAAAGTACTTCTCACCTAATGTAGCATATAGATGCATGAATTGTTCCTATCATCTGAGTTTGGTGGCTCTATCGACAGTGGTTCAAAAATTGTGATATACTATGCTTTTAAAAACATAAGAGGTCATAATGTACCATACGCATTTTCTTGTAGTTGGGAAAGCTGCCCAAATACTGAATTTGAGAGGCAAAACCTGGATAGTTCGACAACTATATTAAACTAAGCATATAAAATATGGTAGCTCTTATCATGTTGTCGAAAGTTATAACCAAATATGATTATAAAAGTTTGTTGGGCTCAACACCATATGTATATATTCTCAGGGTCGCAAGTGTTATTTATTATAAGAATTTGGTGGCTATAACATTTGTAGACAAAAAGTGTTGAGATTTATGGCAGAGGAGTCGGCAAGGTGTCGAATTTTGACCAGTAACATTATATGTGCTGCTTAAGTTACAGGAATTGGAGGTGTGAAGGAGATGGGGTGAAGGTCGGGCAGACGGAACAGAATTAGAATCAAGTGGCTGAGATGGTAGGAATTGAAACCCTTGTTTGTAGAGAGTATTGGAGGGGGGGCGATGGGGGCAGCAAAGTTCGAGCCACAGAGTAGGTGAGCACACAGGAGAGAAATGCTTTGGTGGTTCCTTTGATATAAGCTAACTTGTAGGCTATATTGGTCACTAGTATCTGGCCGAACCTGGCAGGACCTGCTTCAGTGCATCACAAAAGAGAGAAGGAAGTGAGATTCCACATAATTTCTGAATATCTTGCCCTGCTTTAACCTACCACATGTATGTCTCTAGAAGGAACAAATGACAGATAGTTCACAGTAATCGAAATTGTGATTGATTGGGAATAAAATTTGAAATCGAAAGATTTTTAATTTTTTTAAATAAAGAAACAGATTTTATGTATTTTAGACTTTTGTTAATAAAAATTGGAAGTTTATTTCCATTCTGTCGTACTGTACAATTGATTTATCTAATAATACGACATTTTTTATTGTAGAATTGTATGCTGTTTAAAAGAAAATATCGATTTAATAAATGTTGTAACTAAATGAATAAAACGAGTTTTTTAATTGTGTTAAGCTGTACTCTATAATCGATTAAACCGGTAAAAAACAAATAAAATTTATGAATTGAGAAATTGTAAAAAAATTTTATAGCCATTATAATTNATCGATTAAACCGGTAAAAAACAAATAAAATTTATGAATTGAGAAATTGTAAAAAAATTTTATAGCCATTATAATTGAATTTTTTTTAAATAATAGTATTATAACAACTGCATTTTTAATCTTGTTTTGTTGTATTGGGCAATTGATTTTACCGGATATTAAAAATAATGTCAAAAACGGTACGGTATTAATTTTAAAAAATAAAAAAAACCCATTCCTTAAATGTCTATACTGATAGTATTGAAAATAATTAATGTTTAAATCTTTATACAACTCATTTAAATATTTGTATTGCCATACGTNATCGATTAAACCGGTAAAAAACAAATAAAATTTATGAATTGAGAAATTGTAAAAAAATTTTATAGCCATTATAATTTAATTTTTTTAAAATAATAGTATTATAACAACTGCATTTTTAATCTTGTTTTGTTGTATTGGGCAATTGATTTTACCGGATATTAAAAATAATGTCAAAAACGGTACGGTATTAATTTTAAAAAATAAAAAAAACCCATTCCTTAAATGTTTATACTGATAGTATTGAAAATAATTAATGTTTAAATCTTTATACAACTCATTTAAATATTTGTATTGCCATACGTNCTATACTGATAGTATTGAAAATAATTAATGTTTAAATCTTTATACAACTCATTTAAATATTTGTATTGCCATACGTCTCGTTAGCTCAGTCAGTTAGGGCATGTATGTACCTACACAAACACTTGCATTTTCAGGCCCCTCCTCTGCAGAGTATATTTAATGTTACATTAAAATACATGCATCAATAAAGGTGAAAGTTTCATGTACGGTAAACCCCACTTCGTTCTTATATTCATCGTGGAAGAAATAAATATATTCACTGGCACCGCAAGGCACGGGTCATCGGAAACAAAGATGGTGGCACACGCTGGCAGATTGCAGTCAAACGAATTAGGAGACATATATGGCGGCCAACAGTATTCGCTCTCTAGCAGTCAGCATCAGGAACAACGAAAAACAAGATAGCTACCGAAAAAAATAATGATTGAAAGAACACAAGATGGCCATAGAGCAGAATTTAGTCACTAGGAAACAAGATGGTCGACAAGGATCAAGGTCACCAAGGTGATGACTGCGTCTGTGACATTATCCACATTGACGGATTGCACCTCGGCACATCAACCTGCAGCTTGTGTTCCCCGAATGGCTATTTACGACTACTGTTTATGCAGATAAAACTGCCAATATTATACCTAAAAATATTCTATTCTCATAAATATATTACGTGCTAATGTGTGGTTAGATTAATTTTTTTATTAATACTTATTATTTTTCTTCATTATATTATTTTCAACGTCAATTATAACCATCATGAATAAAATAGTATGATAAAAATGTAGTTATTTAATACATCATATTGTAACAATACACATAATCGCAATGCTTAAATCTCCGATCANGTATGATAAAAATGTAGTTATTTAATACATCATATTGTAACAATACACATAATCGCAATGCTTAAATCTCCGATCAAATAAAATTTGATTTGTACATACTTATACTACAGTTACTACACGGAACTTAATTTATTTTCGTTCAGAATATCATTTAAATTAGACGTAACATCACACAGCACTTTTATTCTCCGAGATATTTTTTGTAAACCCTTATGTCAACCATTCAATTAGAAAACACTCGTGTTTGTATAAATGTATATATGATATAGTGTACTCATTATATAATATAATAATTCTGTATATAACCTTTCAGTGAATGATATTACCTGGAAATTGATTAAATAGTTCCATTTTTAAATAAAAAAATATTTTCCCTATTTATGTATTAACTTCTGAAGAAAATCAGTTTTCCCCTCATAGTGGAACTTTTACTATTTTTTGCTGACTAAGGGATTTCTCTAAAATGTAATTCATATGTGACTTATTATATGTGTTTCTGCAATAGGTAATGGATTTTCGCTAACNAGGGATTTCTCTAAAATGTAATTCATATGTGACTTATTATATGTGTTTCTGCAATAGGTAATGGATTTTCGCTAACAATGATATTTACTAGTGTTCACTTTATAGCCTACATGATTGAAGGACATCTTCTAGGAACGGGATAACTGGGAAACAGCGCTGCATGGATGAGTCGAAAACTGTTCTTTCAAGTTATGAGGCACTTAAATTAGAACACTAAATACTGAAATGAATATCCATCTTTACTTGTATATATCACGGGCCGTGGTTGTGTAGTGGTCAGACTACTCGCCTCCCACCTAGGCGAACCAGGTTCGATTTCTGGCGTGGTCTCTCCCGATTTTCGCACGTGGAAATCGTGCCGTACAACGCCGCTGGTTGACGAGTTTTCTCGGGGATNGGCGTGGTCTCTCCCGATTTTCGCACGTGGAAATCGTGCCGTACAACGCCGCTGGTTGACGAGTTTTCTCGGGGATATCCCGTTTCCCTCGCCCTTGCATTTCGGCACTGCTCCAAACTCACCTAGCTTCACCCTCATCGGCTCTCAAGACTCCAATGTTCAGTGGCGGCCAAATCTCTCTACTCCAATAGTATATAACAACAACGAGAGTCACATGAATACTGAAGTTCCACTGTNGAGTGGCGGCCAAATCTCTCTACTCCAATAGTATATAACAACAACGAGAGTCACATGAATACTGAAGTTCCACTGTTGGCGAAGAGTGCCTACAATTCACATCATTCGATAAAAAGCTACAGCCCCTGAAAAAAAAAANGTATGATAAAAATGTAGTTATTTAATACATCATATTGTAACAATACACATAATCGCAATGCTTAAATCTCCGATCATATAAAAGTGATTTGTACATACTTATACTACAGTTACTACACGGAACTTAATTTATTTTCGTTCAGAATATCATTTAAATTAGACGTAACATCACACAGCACTTTTATTCTCCGAGATATTTTTTGTAAACCCTTATGTCAACCATTCAATTAGAAAACACTCGTGTTTGTATAAATGTATATATGATATAGTGTACTCATTATATAATATAATAATTCTGTATATAACCTTTCAGTGAATGATATTACCTGGAAATTGATTAAATAGTTCCATTTTTAAATAAAAAAATATTTTCCCTATTTATGTATTAACTTCTGAAGAAAATCAGTTTTCCCCTCATNTGCCATATTTAAATAAAAAAATATTTTCCCTATTTATGTATTAACTTCTGAAGAAAATCAGTTTTCCCCTTATAGTGGAACTTTTACTATTTTTTGCTGACTAGGGGATTTCTCTAAAATGTAATTCATATGTGACTTATTATATGTGTTTCTGCAATAGGTAATGGATTTTCGCTAACAATGATATTTACTAGTGTTCACTTTATAGCCTACATGATTGAAGGACATCTTCTAGGAACGGGATAACTGGGAAACAGCGCTGCATGGATGAGTCGAAAACTGTTCTTTCAAGTTATGAGGCACTTAAATTAGAACACTAAATACTGAAATGAATATCCATCTTTACTTGTATATATCACGGGCCGTGGTTGTGTAGTGGTCAGACTACTCGCCTCCCACCTAGGCGAACCAGGTTCGATTTCTGGCGTGGTCTCTCCCGATTTTCGCACGTGGAAATCGTGCCGTACAACGCCGCTGGTTGACGAGTTTTCTCGGGGATCTCCCGTTTCCCTCGCCCTTGCATTTCGGCACTGCTCCAAACTCACCTCGCTTCACCCTCATCGGCTCTCAAGACTCCAATGTTGAGTGGCGGCCAAATCTCTCTACTCCAATAGTATATAACAACAACGAGAGTCACATGAATACTGAAGTTCCACTGTTGGCGAAGAGTGCCTACAATTCACATCATTCGATAAAAAGCTACAGCCCCTGAAAAAAAAAACAGTTCACAGCTGTCAAACTGAAAAAAAAATGAAATTGCAAGATGGATACACGAAAAATTCTTATTACTCCGTAGAAATAAAGGCACTAACCCAAAANAAACAGTTCACAGCTGTCAAACTGAAAAAAAAAATGAAATTGCAAGATGGATACACGAAAAATTCTTATTACTCCGTAGAAATAAAGGCACTAACCCAAAAGAAACCAAACTTAACCAATTCTTCAAAAACAAGATCGCATTGTTTACGCAAAATCGAAATTAAGACTCTGAATCTTGAGATGATGATAATTATGCTTTTGTGTTTATAACAGACGATGAAGAAGAATTAATGGAGGATATAATATTTTCACTGCAGCTTGACTAATTTGAAGCGTTGGCGCATGTACAATGCTAGTAAACAATGTTCCATTGGTATTTCAAACTTCAGAAAATAATAAATTCTTCACGGGAGTTTTAACAACAGATAAGTACAGTTACTGAAGAAGAATACCAAGTAAATTTCTTCAGAATAAGAATAATAACGGTTAACGCGTTCCTAAAACCACAAGCTGAATACAGTGGCATCGTCGACATATAAAGGTGTCGCTCTATAATCCAAAGCTTTGTGATACAACAAAGCGACAGCAATGCAATTTATAATTAGAAATATTTTTATTTGCTAAGCATAGGTTGTTGTAATATCAAATAATTTATGTGAGCAAATTGAAGAAATTCTATTAATAAAAATTAATTTAAATAATTTTTTTCTTTAGAATGTTTAGAATTCACCATTTATGTAGCCTACTTAAAATTTTGTTATTTACGTTAAATAATTTATTCTGAAAATTCACTGCTGATAGTGTTTCAGTTCATTGCAGTTTGTATGGACAAGGTTTAGCTCTAAAAGCTTATACTAGACTTATTGTAACTTCAAGAGTGTCTCCAAAAAAGTGTGTTTAAATGTGTACCAAGTACCATGTCACTGTTCCCTTACATGGGGTACAGTGAGACGAACACTGAATTTTTTTATCTTTAAAATTGACAATTAAATTTTATTTATTGGAGACAATGTTCATTCTATATGAAATATATAGGTGACTCAGAAAATTAACAATATTAAAATACTTGTGTTATCTATAAGTTAATTTTGCAATGAAAAATGCAATTTCTCTATCGCTGTGCCCCATTCTCCCCTACAAAACTCGTGTAACTTAAGAATTTAAAAATAACTATTTTTGTAGATACGTTACCATAGCAGCTGTTCAGCAATATCGGAGCATTCCGAGATATATATAAATCAGTGTTTCCTGTTTTTATGAAAACGTTTCTCTGTTTAAGCTAAACGTTTTTTTTTTAATTTGGCATGTGGTATCTTAGACGCTATAATATAAACGTAATACAATAAAATGTATCTATAATAATATAAAAGTTAAGGAGCAAAACATAGTGGAATAATATCAGTGAGAGTTAAATC
Organism: Clitarchus hookeri; assembly: GCA_002778355.1. Taxonomy (NCBI): domain Eukaryota; kingdom Metazoa; phylum Arthropoda; class Insecta; order Phasmatodea; family Phasmatidae; genus Clitarchus; species Clitarchus hookeri. The sequence continues at coordinate 819,798 of NQII01000238.1, read as the reverse complement.
AATTGTAGCCATCAACATGGTACGTGGTTTGTAAGGCTGAAGACTTGAACTTTTAGACGCATGGAATAGTTTATACGGTCAGAAATTTATAAGTGTTGGTAATAATTGTTAAATTTATGCCAAACTATTTTTCTGTAAATGTGGTTATCGGGAACCGAACTTATTACTGAGTTATTGGTAAATACTGCAGTTTACCAAAATCATTGATTACAGTAAGCTAAGATATAAGAACTTCCAAATGTGACTGGAATACTAAAAAAGATAGACAATATTATAAAATGTTTTTGCGGGAATCTGTACTTGGCATCACGATCAGCGTACTTGCTGACCTCTACTACATAAAGTGTAACTTATTAATTACATACATCTCTGCAGTAATTTTCCTTCACCTGTTGGAAATAATTCCCTAAAACATTTAAAGTAGGGATTTTGACTGGTAGGCTAATTAAATGTTTGAATTATGTTGTAAAATTGATTCCTTCAAATTGATTTATTACAAATTAAATTTTACATTTCAAAAAGAATCTGATGATATACTGATACTGTAAAAGATAGTAAATTATTGCAACAATACAGCTTTCAGTTGTGTCAAGTTGTATATTAAATGCCTATTACAAGAGGCGTCAAACAAATACAGAACATTTTCTTAACATTTTATTTCCGGTCCAGAAAGTCTGCTACATGCACAAATTTTAAAATATTTATATTCATACTTTTGCATACTAATATAAAATAAAGGTTATATGGGAAAATGCTTTATTTTGACGCGATGTACACATGTTTAAAAAATATAACATTTTAAGTAGGAAATTTTATAATTATTTTAAATAATTTTTCATGAAATACAAATTTCTGTATAAAAATAATGCAAAATAATGTGGACCATAAGACATCAACGAAAATGTATTTCAGATCTTAATAGTTAAATGTGAAATACATTTTGTAGAGCCTATCGTAAACAATGAATGGACGTCTGTTTCTACATTTGTGTTCAAAATTTTTATTGGTATTTGAACATAATTTAAGGGAATATTTAGAAATGTGAAATTTAAAAACGTTAAGGACAACAACTTTGAAGTTCTGAGAGTCTCGCAGTGATTGGTACGAATGCGATTCATGGATTCATATGACTGAAATTTGACGTCGTTAAAATATTATGTGCCTCCAAAGGCGATATCTTTAAACAGATAGCATTTTGTTTATAAAACCACCTGAAGAATAATTTTTCCGTTTTGGAACGCAGACATGTTTTCTGAAAAGCTCGGATTTTGTAAAACATGATATATTCATTGTTACATTAAAGAGAAAATTCACTCCGCTTTATGAATTAACAACTGATGAAAACAGCAGAAGGAATTTTTTTTTTAAATAAGATAATTTTTCCGATAACATCGGTGCCCTAACTTCTATAAGTTAGTTTGTAAAGTGAAATAAATCTAATAAAATAATGTGTAAAATTTGTGAACACTAAATTACAAAAATAAATAAAGTTGAAATACACTACACAAAACCATTAAGCATGTGCAAGGAAATAACAAGTAAATGCAGAGCAAAGCATAGCACATTCCATACAACACTCACCGATCTGTAAGCCTTTGGTTCAACAGCCAACACGTCGAGAGGATAGAAGAAAGGAAAGACAAGACCATTTATTAGTAAGACAAAGAACGTAAAGGTTTGGCATTGCACACAGTATGCAAAAACTAACTAGTAATAATAAAAACAACAATAAAGAAAATTCCCATTGAACTGGGAAATCACATAAGGAAAATGACATCTCTTACTGCAGAGGACAAAAATGTGTGTTGAAAATATGGCATAAGGTAAATTTTTATAAACGCGGAAAATATTATTTATTATTGCCGCAATTTTAAAAGCCTTTTAACGCAAACTTAACAAAATTTCTCCAAGCATATTGAATGTAATAACATTTACACATAATGTTTACGAGAAAAATTTGGGATAATTTTTTATGCTGGATGCACGCGTTAAGAGAGTAATATTTACGATACCAAATATCCATTGACAATGTAAGGAAGACCCGTGATATCAACACAATGCAGTAATTCACGTATTAAAATTGCAGCACATTGCATTTTAGTGTAAATTGTTTAAAATGTGTGGAATATAAATAAAATTCCATCAATTTTGAAAACGAACAACAGCGTATATTTGTGCGGAATAATATCAAGAGCCAAAGCCATTTTCAACATAGGAGTGTTAATTTTTTACTGCAGAGAAATGCCAGTGGTAATACAATCAAACTGAACTTCAACAGTACACACCAAAGAGCACACATAACAACACCAAGCATGCTGGTCTCTAGAAACTGCCACACATATCTGTAAGAAAATATATTTTATTATCTTTAATTGTTTACAGTATAACATATAACATATTAAAAATAAGAATATTGGGTATCGTCAAGTTTTCTGTTGTATTGCTGTTGTGTTGTAGTTTTCGTTCTTGCATAATACATTTAATAAAATGTGGTTTCACATCACTATATATAAAGCAGGTATTTCTTATAAAGTCCATATCACATATTAATGTATTTATGCAGAATATTTTCTAGTGTCATTAATACAAAACAAATATCCCTATGTGCATTATGCTGAAACTTATTTATTATTTTGAAATGCTACGATATATTGAGACAAAATTAGTCAAAATAATCACCCATGCACCAATTATTGTTTTATAGTGTTTCTCGACATTTTTTCGTATTTAAATAAAAAATGAAATGTATTGACACATAAAAAATTTGTTGAATTTTCTTATGAAGTTAAAGTATATTCTTTTAACGATTTCATTGTAAACTCCCATAGTTAAACTGTACAGGTTAGCGTCGTATAAGATGACTGTTCGTTGTCAAGTTCTGAGTCAGCTCACTTCTCTTATAGCTGTTAAATACTTATTACTAATTTATAGACGAGGGAATTTTACAATGCAAAATATTTCTCTAGATTATTACAAGTAGTAATGAGTAGGGTTTTAATCATAAATCAATGGAAAAAAGAAAAGTATATTTTCTTGAACGGAATCAACACATTGAGCTTATTTCCTATTTTCGCTTGTGTAGGAGTAAGAAGACTGAGATATTTTCTTATTACTAATGTTATTTAAGAAATTCTTTTTCAAAAACTAATAAATGAAATAACAATGCCATTGAGTGAAAGCAGAGATATTTGTAAAATAAAAATAAAATAGCATGTTGCTCGTAAAAATAGTTTATGCAATATGACTCAGTGCGCATATTATCTCATTTTCGTAGCGAATTACACCAAAAAAACCTATAAATATGAAAAGATGGATTCCCGCCCTTTAGAATTATCAGTTATTTGACTATGCATGTATAATTACCATGGTAAGATATCTGATAGTTAAGCAATTTTCCCTAAATGTTGCACCACTGATAGATGTTTAATTACAAGTGACCTTTTTTCATCCTCTTTTAAGAGCGTTGTTCAGTTTTATCTACTTACACTCATTCTAGCTTAAGTAACTTGGGTCCACATACATCGGATAAAATGTGGCATTACAGTGCTCCTGCATGCGTTCGCAAACTGGTACTACAGATAAAACAATTACTCGGCATGGGTCTGCAGAATTGGCGGGCAGCGTCAGCCTATTTGCTACACTGTGGGCTACATGTAAAGTTGTACTGAGTGCAATTAGTGTGTTACTTGATTTTAAAAATAATTTTAACAATTTGACACCGAAAGTATTTATTCAAATTTCTATTGTTCGCAAAATGTGTAAAAAGTTAGTATTTAAGTGAAAAACTTTCGCAGAATCAAACACAAATCGACTACTTATATAGACAGTCCTATGCTCTTTGTGGTCATTAGGATGTCGTCACTTTTGTCGCAATTAATAAATTCCCCATTTTTACTACATATCCAGGTATTAGCTAAGCACGCTTATTATTTAAAAACAATAAGCACCAGTGAAAATAAAGTATATGTATTCTTGATATCTCCAAGGAAAGCATCGAAATATACCTTTGGAATAATTTAGAATTCATATATATATATTTATATATATATTATAAAGGGATAACTCGTTTAGACAAATGATGCGGACGTTGTCAATGGCCACTAAGTTAGGTGTGCTCGGTTTTCACTTGTTACTGCACTCAGAAAATCACCTCACCCAGTCCCATGAAGTGTCTAAGACTTCTCGTCACGTTTCGTAATTTCACCGTTGTTAGGAGAGTGTAAACTCGCCCTTGGCTTTCCGTTCTTCACTGAATCGAAAATGTTTCATGGAAAATATTAGTATTATTTCTTTGAGCAGTGTGTTATATATCACCCTACTCCCCATCCTCCAAAAAAAAATCCATGCTCGCACTTTATCTGAAGCTCTACCTTAAATATGTCAGTCTAACTTACGAGTTATTAAAATTTTGTAAGTTCACTTTGTTGGACAGCTTGCTGAGTTACACATTCCTCCCATTTCGTTTAGCCAGACAGTCGTAAATCTGAAGGCTTTTCAACCAAAATTTCGTGAGTTCGAGCTATGCGATTATACGGCTGCCTAATGAGAGTACAACCGGTTTTTGTAGTATACTTTCGGTGTTAAATCAGACGGGAAATGTTACTAATGTTTCCTTAAAACATATTACCACATTTCGAGGAAATTTCGATGTGAGTCAGAAAATGCACAGTCTAGTGTCAGTAATACAATCATAATTCAAAACTGCGTTTTTAAAGTTACGTTATTAAGTGAACATTATGTAAAAATATACGTCCTAAAATCAATTTTCGGTGTACAATTAGGAATTTAAAAAAAAAATTTTGGTTTTTTGGAATTGTCAACAACTGTCAAATAACCGATAACAAACCGATAAACCGTTCAATACAGTAAATCCACAACATTATATCAGAAATTACAAATTCACATCTAAGTATAATCTTTGCGTGCAGTAATACGATAAGAGTGCTTTATATATCGTATTCTTTCACTTAAAATAAGTATGACCAAAATTTATTTGAGGAAGTTAATGTCTTTCTGAAAAACATGACCACTATTGACTGTGTACAGTACATATCGATATTAGTAATATCGGAAATATTTGTGTCTCGGCTGCAAAACAATTTCATCTTTTACAAATATGAATAATTTTGTTAGTTTTTTACATCATCAGTTAGTTAAATACTTTATGGGAAAAGATTATTTGAATTATATATTTCGATGCACATATCTTGGTAGGTTGTTATAGAAATATTGGTACCCAGCAAAAATTGAAATTCATTCACTTATTTCCGTCTCCTTTGAAGGTACCGACGAATGTAAATATGCACTTTAACAACCTTATTGTTGTTTTATGAACAAATTTTCTACATGTGTGTATACAGGATGTTCCACCTAACGTGAACACGCACAAAATTTCCGCAATGCTTGCAGATTACGAAATGAGGTCTCTGCTAAATGATAGAACGTATGAGGGCGAGTAATTTGCCGCATAGTGACAATTCGTAACATGTGTATGAACAGAGATATTCAATCACATGTGTTATATTATCTGGAAGCGAAAATTTATTTCAACGGCATCTGAAAGTAAATGCAAATTCTTGTACAGTGATATAGCATTTACAACGGAAAGTATCGCAGAAATGCCAAGAAATAATGTGCAAATATTATTAAATTTGGTAGGCCGGTAGCATGGGGCAGTGGACCTGCACTCACAGCTTTCAGTACACAACACGCGCAGTGACTCATCCTGGTGGGACCGCTTTCCATAGGTGCGAAACGCCAGACCCAGTAATCTGTTGTTGTAAGTGGTTTGTCAGTGTGTGGCATTGCGTACGCAATAAAGTTTATGAATGAGAAAAAACTGGACGCTTTAATTATTAACGGTGAGTTCTGTTTTTGAGTTGAAATATTTGGACGGCTCTTAACAACGAGGTCTTGAGAGCTGATTTAAGAGTTCTGTGTACCTGGGAAACATTAACAGTTAATGAGTAACATGGTCACGTTTCAATGAAACGGTCGTTTTATTATGATTATTTGAGTTGTTTTATGTGTATTACGTTATTTAAACTTGCAATATATTTCTTTTTTTCTCGCAACTACACTTTACATCACACATAGTTTTTGTACAATTTTACGTTGCTGAGTGTTAGCCGTTTTGCTGAATCTCGTGGATAAGTGTCAGTAAAGTACAAACATTTCTGCAGGTCTATTACAAACACGGCCCTTGTAGTTTTACACGATACATGTTTGTACTCTTACAAGCATTTGAAAAATTATAAACAATTTCTCAGTAAAAATTACTATTTTATTTACAGTGTTTGTTACGGATACTGCGCAAACGGAAATTACTTCCACACCAACTGTCCCTTCTTAAGGCATTACATGAAGGTGATATACAGCAGTGTGTAAACTTTTGTATGTTAGATCTGATGTATGTAAGTGATGACCACAATATCCTGAAGAATATAGTATTCGCCGATGAAGCAACCTTCACAAACCATGGGCGCATACATTTACGAAATGTGCACTACTGGGCGACGGAGAATCCACGTTGGGACCGCACGTAAAGTACTAGTGACAGTGGAGAGTGAACGCCCATGTAGCAAAAGTAAGTTGGCCCACTTGTGCAAATCTGCTTGTACACGAGCGGCCCACATACGGTTTCCATAATCAATGAACAATCAGTCAACTGCTGTAATTCACTCGCATATGCTTGTGGTCCACGTGATGCCTCTTGCAGTTGGCCACATCACAGCCACTGTTTAGATAATGACCATGTAGCAAAATGCAATCTGCCCACAAGCAGCCCGATTCTGCGTAACCAACTGTACCCCGAACATGTCAGCAGCATCAGTGGACCATGCGTGGAAGCAGTAATCCACTTGCTTTCTGCTTCTGGCCTGCCGTAAGTAAACCACATGTCGTCATCCAATCATTGGCCAGTCACTTATGGCCCAGCTATTGGACACTTACGGCCCACATATAAGCAGCTTGCCATGCATTTTCAAAACAAAAAAAAATTATTATATTTCACCCAATTAAAATTGACTTATTTAACTAATTCATATATGTTATCTTCGGCATTATTTCACAACTAGTGTATTCCTTTGGAAGAACCTGGAATCTAACTCACAAACCTTTCGTCCACCGTCTAGAATATTAGCAAATACACTACCATGCATTCATGTAAAACATTTAAGTAATTATGAATCTTTCTGCACATACAGGTAGCAATATTTGCTTTGCTATATACACAATTCATGTTACTAAAAATAAATACTAGGATTTTTGTGTTTTGTTTTAAAAAAACTAGTATTTTAGTTTTGGGTTATTTTCAGTTGGTATTTAAAATGCAAAATAATGAATTTTTTTACGTATTATGTTTGCATGTTTCCAGAATACAAACTATGTTTTGCTATTACTAGCAATACCACAACGATAATTTTACTTCACATATGTATAAAATAAAATAAAAACAAGTGAATTAAAATTTGCTATTTGCTACTGCAGAACACATGTAGTCAGCATGCCATAAATGGCACACAAGCTTGCTGATAATGTTTCTTCAGTAATAAGGAACAGTTGGCATACTACAAAATGGACCTTACTATACTGCTATTATGTCTCCAGCTATAAACAACCGTTGGCAGGCCGTAAATGGCCCATAAATATGCTGCTTATATTTTCGCAGCTGTGAGTAAGAGTTATTTCATTTATAATGTGCTTGTGGGGCATCTGTTGAAATCTAACAATCATTGTGAGAGCATTAGCCCATATTACGATTATTTCAAAAACAGTAACTTTCACCTTTATTTATAAAACCTGATTGTCAACCTATACAAGAAATGCTGACAGTCATAAATGCGAACGTTTTCCACCACTGCCAGCTGTTGGCCTACTGTTAACTGCTTGTTGTTTGCTAATTAAGCATGTGGTGTGGAATCGTCCGAGACCACGTCATAGGACTATATTTCATTAAATATATACTGACAGGCTGTACGGACGCCCATTTGTTCAGAGAGACTTTACCGGCACTTCTGGAAGACATACCATTCGACAGCCGTCGTGAAATGTGGTTTCAGCATGATGGTTGTCCTGCACATTTTACTTTGGTGACGAAGCAATTGTTAAATGAAATGTTTTCAAACCGGTGTGGTAGATATTTTCCTTTGGGGAACACTGAAAGTTAAGGTGTACATCAGGGTTCCTATGAGACCAGATGTCATTCAGGAACGCATTGTGGCCGCTTGAAGTGCCATTACGCCAGAAACACTTCAACATTACCTGACTTCCCTCAGTTGCAGTGCTAGAATTGGTCTAATATCGTATTCCGTGCCCCATGCTCCGTTAAGATAAGCGCTACACTGCTATAAAAACTGTCCATCTGGATGAACCATGGCGAATGTTGTTTACGTACAGCTGTGAGAAAAGGTCAACTGCCCCATACTTCCGACCCATATAACTTAATCATGTTTGCACATTATTTCTTGGCGTATCTGCGATACTTTCCGTTGCTATATCACTGAATTGCTCCCTGTACGTGCTTTCAGATGCCGTTCAAATAAATGTATGTTTCCAGTTAACTAATTAAATGTGGTTCGATTTCCCTGTTCATACACGTGTTACGAATATTCGCTATAAGGCAAATTACTCGCCAACGTACGTACTATCATTTAGCGAAAACTGAATTTCGTGAACTGCAACTGTGGCGGAACATTTGGTGTGTCCACATTAGTTGGATCATACTTTACATCGTTTCATTACTTAGTTAACACAAGCTACGAACGACGATTAAACATAAAATAAAAATAGAACGTTGATTTTTCTAGGGTTGCGGATAATATAATTAAATGCATTATAAAAGCATTACATCAACGAACAGATATTCATCTTTTTTTAGGATGACAGACCTGTGACTCTTATGCCTGTTAACAAATAATTCTCTGGGCAGATTTCAACTGGAGTATTTTCGACAACCAGATAGATGCTTATTACATGGTAAATATATGACATTTTTTTTAAAAACCTTAAAAAACATATTTGTGTGTTTTATTTTATTTTATAGGCACTGTCGAAGGTAGTGCCTCTAAATTAACCCATGTATATAATTATTTATATTTATTTTCCTTGATATAACATTGAAGGGAATTTAAGTATTAATCGAAAATAGATAGTAAATGGATGCCACTGACAAAAAAATTGCAATATAATAAAGATTCCTTTAACGAGAATGCCACTACGGGAAAACGTACTGAAATGTTCATCGTACCAAACGAGGAAACTGAAATACCGCAATTATTTTATAGCCTTTATGGTTTTGTATCATAGAACAAACCATAAGTTAAGTGGTGAAGTTAAGTGGTGTCGTTCGTTCAAATCGTGCACCAATGAAAATACCTTGAATGTTAGCATGAATTGTATAGCAGCTAAATATCTCAATATGACTGCACATAACGAGTTTAGCGATTTTAGGTGCAATATGAAGGTTTTTTTTACCTATTACTTAGCTCATTTTATACGTGAGATTTCATTCAACTTCCAGACAACCCGCGCAAGAGTGTGCAAGGAGTTGCAGTAGGCGAGCATAGACTCTGTAAGCAAAAACACTGACAAACTGCGACCTCAGTAGCCCAAGAATTGTGGTGAAGTCAAATCGTAAGGCTTCGTCACAACAGGCCAAAGATTTTCCAAAATCGTTCTACAATGTCTTAAGCAATCCTACAAACCGTACGAAAATTTCTACTCTTTAATGCCATACGAAGAAGCTTCATAATAATTGTCCAATATCAGAACAGAAGCGTAAAACGCGTAGTATTTTTCCTTTATACTCCAGAACAATGGAAAATAACCTTGTCTGAAGAATCACACTATGTGTTGTGGCGATCAAATTAATGTGTGTGGTTGACAAGAACTTTATATTGGCCAATTTCATTTTTAGTATGCAAGCTCACTCATCTATTAAACAAGAGCTATAACTCAGTAAAATGAGGACACATAAGAATATAAAACAAATTTATTGTCCAAAGTATCAACCTCGACAACACTGAACAACTTTAAGTTGATTTAGAGTGCCAGCCGAAAGCCCATCCATACCACCTACACACAACATTTAAAGAAAAAAAAGATCTATTTACTGAGTCAATAATAATTGTAAAGAAATTCCTGCAGAAATCAAGTGAAATAAGGTAAAATTCTTCTTTCTTGAACACTGTTCTGATAGGAACGAAAAATAAACCAACATTTAAAATTAGCACGGTACCATGTCATGCTTAATATACACTAATGTGTGTGAAAAATGCAACACCAAGAAGGATTCATGTGATTTAAATGAACTTTCTACCAAATATTAAGTACATGATAATACACTATTCATAAGGATTACAGAACTGGTCATGATCTCTGTCGTTGAGAAATCAGTCTGGTGTGAAGCACCCACTTACTGCAATCAGAGCCCCTAAACGTCGTAGCATGGAATCGAAGATGACCTGGATATGTTCCTGGTGAATATCTCTCCACGCAGTTTGTATAAGAGGCCACAAAGCATCATTAGCGGTTGCTTTAGGACCATAATGAACATGTCGTCGACCAACCATATCCTAGACATGTTCGATGGGCGACATGTCAGGCGAAGATGAAGGCTAGGGAAACAGTGGTACCCGTCGTTCCTTTAAGAAGGCTTGGACATTCTTCGCCACATGTGGCCGGGAGTTCACCTGCTGGAATATAGCATGTGGAGTTGCCTGAAGGAGGAGCAGTACCTCAGGTTCTAAAATCTCCCTGATATAGCAGTCGCTGTTCAGATTGCCGTCAATACGTAGGAGTCGAGATCGCATGTCGTATCCAATAGACCCCCAAACCATCACACTTGGCGTTTGTCCGCTTTGCCGCTCAACGATGCAGGCTGCCGGATTGCTGTCAACAGGGTAGCGTCCGACACCAATGCGGCCATCAATGTAGGACAGGTTGAAGGGACTCGTCTGAAAACACTACATTTTACCACTCAGCATGCCAGCGACGGCGTTCACATGCCCATTACAGTCTGAGGCGTTTGTAGTTTCTGGAAATTGGAAGCCTACGCCATGGCATGCGTGCCACCAGTCCAGCCTGCAGCAGCCGGCGTCGAACCGTCAACGCAATAAGGTCCACACCTGTTGCAGTGCTCCAGTGTCGAGCCAACCCTGTGGGCGACAATATGGTGGTCATCCCGTCATGTGGTCACATTGCGTGATCGAGTATCCTCTCGTCGCTGCATACAACCCTCTTCTATCCTCTGGTATCACACACGCATCGCTGTCGTAGCAGCATGCCTCGTACAAGACAAAATGTCACGGTATGACTATGACAAACCCGTTTCCCGGAGGCCCATCATTCTTCCCCGTTCGAACTCACTTGCATGCTGATATGGCACACTTCGACGTCGACGCGGCATCCTGTTACAAACTTTCACATCGTTTGACGGTTCTTTACTGACTGAGCTTGGTGTAACAATTACCTTTCCGGTCACACTTGAGAGGGCGCTGCTGGGCCTACGTGTACGCCATCTCTCTGCAATCGGAATCACTTACTGCTGGTACACTGTTCTACACATCCTCCGAGTTTGGATTCATTCGGGCCATTTTTTCTGGGTGTTGCAATTTTCAAAAACAATAGCGTACATATATAGTGGTGTTTGGTAATAAAGGGCCATAATAGTAAGGTGTTGAGTGCACTGTCCAGCCGCTTTGGCTACTGTCGCAGTCTTAAAAATCATATAAATTCAATTCTTTAACATTTAACATCTCTTGTAGCCTGGCAGTAGAAACTTATTGTTACAAATGAGATTTGAAGCATATCAAACTATACTGCGAAAACTTACACCTACGTTATTGTTATACGTTCTATATATATATATATATATATATATATATATATATATATGTGCAAGGTGGAAGATAAAATAACATTACATTACATTCAAAAGAATCATTCGTATAAAAATATTGTATGGTACTATAAAATTTGGCTATCAAATATTTTACCGCATTTTTAAGGTCATCAGGGGCAAGCTTAATAGATATCTGCAGTAAAGAAAAAATGCTATATTGATAGTTTTATGATGGAATCTTTTGGACAAAGTTTAACTCACATGTTGTGTAATGAGTCGACCTGTAGACCACATATTATATGCTGCTAATGTAAAAAGTTGAATAGTTCTTTGTTAAGTTCTAACACATAGAGATTCCATCTCTTATATACCGTCTTGCGCAGAAAAATATTAAAAAAATTTTTATCGTATTAAAACGTCTCGAGACCATTTATGCTGAATTTTTCTTTTTAAGATTTATAGAAAATACGTACTTGTAATAAAAAAAATTTATCCTTCCTCCACTAAATCAATCATTAAATTTTGCTTGTAGTATACTTTAAACCGAGGTTTGGTGATGCGAGATTTGTATTTTATTATACCAAATGGGGAAGTTAAGCTCACCTTAATATGGAAAAATATCTGTAAACCAAAAAAAAGCTGCCTCTGGTCTTAAAATTTAGGTAATCGCCTCTCCTAAAGAACTAAAAGCATAACAAATCTATGCATGAAATAATTATTCACGTATTATACAGATAAGTGCACAAGATTACGACAAAGAAGCTCTTGATCAAAAGGGGAAAGTGCGTGTGGCATGCACTCTCCATAATTTGGAGACTTGGAAAAAATAACACTTATAAATGAAAATAAATGACTGTAAACATACACAAATTTTAATATAAATACTCCAAAAATGTACTGACCTTTCTACATCACGACAGGCGAAAGAGAGCAACGCGAATTAAGAATATTTGAAAAACCGAAAAAACATACACTTTCGTATGCTTTGCTAACTTCATGTTAAAGGAACTTAGTGCTCATATAATGATGACCAATGAGTTCCAGAAGATGTTATTCTGATGTTCGTAAATTCACAGCTTGCTATTTGACACAACATTAAAAAATATATTTGGTACATACAACATTTTCATTGAAACATGCATACAAAAACAGGCATATTCACATGCAACACCAAATCTTTACATCAAATAAAAATTACCGAACTGATTACATCAAAACATCCGAAAATATCTTTTTTACCAAGTTGATATTATTATCGGAACCATTGCGCTTAAAACCGTTAATAATGAGGAAGAAATATTTGAAAAGGACACACAATGCATGTTTGACAAATAATTATTACTGTGTGGGGTGAACAGTACTTAAAAGAAAACATTCAATAATCGAATTTACAGAGTTGGTGTTGATTCAAATGAATAATTTCGTGAGTTGAAACCGCATATAATGTTAAATAATTCACTGCTTAAAATATTTTAATGTAATTTTGATTTACATAGTTAACTTACAATTGGGCATTTATCAAAAATGTGTGGAGTTTAACTGGAAAATTTGACTTATATTTACTAGGAACAGAAAGCTTACGATAACTTAGTCTGGGAGTAGTGCTGTATTTCGAAGGAGCAATCGCCAAATATTTACAATCCTATGGGATTTCAGCCTCTATCTGAGAATTTTTTGTGAAGGAGTGCAGAATTTAGTGTATGTAGTAATATAAGAAGATAATTGAAGTTATAGCACTATTCAGGATGAAGGAGGAAATGAAACACTGTGTTACGAAGTTTAATGTAACTTTCATGGATATATTGGTCATAGTGCATAGGAGTCATTTTTGCAAGAAGAACACGAAGTAAAAATATCTACTGGAATTTGTGACAGCTGCTAAAGAATTTTCCCTTATCAGCGATTGTTATTTCGAAATTGATTTATTTAGAATTGACACACTGCAATGGAATGCTGTGTTTTGTAAATTAAGCGAAAATGACGATGCATACAGACAGACGATTGACAAGAGTCTTTCGTTGCATTGCACCAGCTATCGAAAATTTTACAATGGTAGAAATAAGTGGCGAATCTAGAAATTAGTTTCCATTTTATAACAAAAATAAAGACAGCAGTTTATTGAACGAAAACCTTTATAGTGACCACATTCGTTGTTCTTTTATTATTCATGTACTCAAAAATCAGAATCAGTAAATATTTACTGATTACCAGTTGAAACTGCCACATCCGGAACCTGTAGAGGAAAAGCACTAATTATTTAGTTTAAAGAAGTTCATTAATTAAAAAAGTACAAATATTGTTATTTATATTTACTTAATAAATAAGCTTCAAGATTTAAATAAAAACAGTGCATTCTGATGTAGAATAAATATATTAAAAATAACTCTGTCGCTAAACCAAAATATTACAAAAAAAAATTTTTTTATGTGTTTAGTATCAAACCTCCGCCCAAAATATACTACGTACTACGACGTCCACAGTCAAACATCTTACCAACTATGGAAAGATATGAGCCTTATGTCAAAAACTAATAAATAACGTTGAGTAAAAATACTCTGTACTCTCGAAATATGTACACATTCTGCGTGCGTAAATAAATTTGCAAGGTTAAAAAAACCAAGGTAAATTAAATTAAGTTTATATCCAATTCCTAAAATGTAAATTCAATAGATTCAATTATTGAGGTTATCGTTGCTCTCTGGTATCCGCCATTTGCAATGGGGCATTACAGAATTAATTTTTTATTTTTGGTGGCATGCTGATCAACAGTAATTTTAATAATTCGACAGTGAAATGCTTCAATAAGTTGTGTGTATTTTCCCCGGAAAAGGTTTGGTTCTCTGCAAATTGATTGATAAAGTAATGAGAAAATTACATATTCTAAACAAGATTAAATTTTTTATAACTTTTCACTGTTGATTAAGTACAAATATTACTAACCAATCTGGGTCCTAGAAATAACAGTTTCATTATATAAGGTCTCACTGCGTTGAAATATGGTGGATACCAGAGAAAAGTAGCGACAACACCTTTAATTGAAACTAATATTTATATAGCTTTTAAAGAAAGAATCTGAACTGCTCTTAACTGAGATTAACTTCTTATTTTTTCAAATATTTTTCTGAACGCAGCATACTTACCTATACATTTTAAAAATATGAATATTTTCAAATAATGGAACTTATTGATGTTTGGGTAACGATGCGCAGTTGCTAGAGCGATCGCCTGCCACCAAAACAAACCGTGTTTGATTCCCGGCGGTGTCGCTCCCAGATTTTCGCATGTGGGATTCGTGCCGTACAATTCCGCTGGTTGGACGGTTTTCTCAGGTATCTACCGTTTCCACCGCCTTTGCATTTAGGTGCTGATCCATACTCATCTCGTTTCACTCTCATCGGCTCTCAAGACCGCGTTGTTAAGAGCCGCCCAAATCTTTCCACTCTACTTCTTGCTCTTTGCCATTATTTGTATGTTTATGCGATGTGAAATACGATAACATTGTGTGCAGTGGCAATGCAGGGGAGTTGGTGTGACGATTACCTATAGAGGTCGGAGGATGTCTCACAGTCACGGCGGAGTTTCAATTCTAACCACATGCACTAATTTTTTTGTATATGTAATATTTTGGTTTTGCGACAAGATATTTGCACTCTGATTATTTCACATCGAAATGCACTGTTCGTTTTAATTCCTGGAGCGTATTTATTTATCAACAATAATTTAATGATTTAATATTTTTAATTAGGTAGATTTGTTTTAATTTACGATATTTGTAGTTCTGGAAATCAATAAATGTTGACTGATTCCGATTTAGCGTGTAAATACCTATTACACCGAAAAACTTAGATCAGAAGGAAATCATTATTTATTGGGTGTTTTGATTGACTCGAACAGCAACAAAGTCTCAGTATGGGAACACTAGACATTCAGAAATGGGGGAGGAATCAGCCAGGACCTGTCTTAAGGAACCATTCTGGCAGTCGCCTGAAGTTGTTTGGGAAACCACTGGAAATACTAAATCATGATGGCCGGTTCGGGAATCGAGCCTGGGTCCTCTTGAATGCAAGTCCAGTGGTTTGCCACTGCGCCACCTTGCTTGGTTGTAAACCCCGTTGAGAATTGTACTATGTGTGAGCTGGTGCTCTCTTCATTTTTATCCATGTGAAAAGTTGATGAACACTGGGGGCGATGTAATGAGTGTATGCTGGATGCTCTGAAATCCATCCAAAATTTCTGATTCAGTTCTTGTGTGTGTGTGTGTGTGTGTGTGTGGTAACATGTAGGAGGATGCTGTCGTGGATGACCACACTTCCAGATATGAGGAATATTCTGTGATTCTAAAGGGCTCTTCTCTGAATCTTCAGTGTTTCACAATATGTGTTCGTACCGACAAATTGACAATGGGATATAAACCCATTAAGGCTCCCACCTACTTGGCGCTTGAACTGCGTTGCAGTGTATTAGAAGTACACGTTTTCCCACGAAACTATTAAACGTGCGTCCAATGAGCTGTTCTACAAAAAAACACACACTTCAGAGGAGGGTTGTTGAGTACTTTCAAAACTGCACACACGTTATAAACGCCATTTCAGAGAAATTCAAAAAAAGAAATGTACGCATCAGATACATACAAAGCTACTGAAGGGCCCTGCACTGAACCTTCCTACAGACTTTCCACCAATAGAATAATAGGGTAACCGCTGAAAGTCCCATACGTACACGCAGTGCGACTGGAACACTGTACACCAGTTCAGAGCCTTGCGATTTGTAGTGATGACGCACTTAATGTGCGATGCAGTGTCGTCTTTATCGCTCCCGCGCTTCTCGGCCACAAACGCGGGAATAAGATTCAGGAAGTCGAGAGCCTTAAGGAGCAGGCCGTGTCTATCCCAGAACTAGAACTTAGTTGTCTGAAAGTTGGAGAGGGTCCACATAGCTTTGTTAATTTTTGTGGGAGAGTACCGAGTACCTTCGCCGTGAACTGTATTTCGCACTCAGGCTTAGGTTAGATAATTCAGTTTTCATGACTACTTATAATACATGAAATGTTATAGCCATTGTTTTCATATTGTGGGAAAATATTAATGCATTTCTCGTGAGGTTTTATTTGTTTTTCTTGGCACACCCACTTGGCACAATCCTGTCGGTATTTGAGATGAGAGGTAGCTTCTTGCATTATGGAACATCACACATGTGGAAACTGGGCATGAGTTCAACAGTATTGAAATAACGATCACAGTTCATGGCTTCATCGATCAGCGGTCAGTGTTCAGCAACGAATAATGATTCTGTCTGGATACAGACGACTGCCGAATTTGAGTCTTGGTGACGTCCTGGCCAGCGCCTTGATCTACGCTCAATTGTAGAGCGGTACATCTCCCCGACGAGAGGTGTCATGGTATTGGGTGCCATTTCCTGCTATTCCCGTAACAGACTGGTGGTGATTGAATGAACCCTGACGGCTTCCAAGAAATTCTCCGACCATGTGCGATCCCATTCCTGATGCAGCTTGACAACGCCATTTTTTAGAACAGTAATTCCGACCTCACACAGCAAGGGCATATCTAGTTTACCTCCGTTATGTCAATATGCGTCCTTTACGAACAAAGTCCTCATATCTGTCGCCCATCGAGAATGTTTGGCACCAGGTTGAATGGAAACATCGGCCAGCTTCAACTATGGTGGATTTGGAGGGTCAGTTGCGCCAGATGTAGCAAGATATTGGTCAGGAGAATATCTGAAGTCTCTATGCCTCTCGACTGTATAGCCACCTGTCTTTGTGCAGCGGGTGGTCCTACATCATACGAAATACATCCTGTGAGTGTTGGTCCCCTGCATACATGCTTGGTGTGGTACAATAAATTAATAATTCCCGTATAAATTCTACCGTATCATGTACCTATGCCCACTTATGTGCTCTTGCGATGGAACCTTCAGGTTAATTTTTTTTTTTTTGCAAATGAGCGTGATTTTAAAATGCCACACTGCAAATAAATTTGGCAGCCTAATAAAAGAGATAAGATACACCAGAATCTAAAACTTAGCATGTCATATCAGTGGTATTAATAGAGTACAACGGGTTACCTTCTAGTCCATTCATCATTGTGTAAATCAAGTGCAGTTAGCTTGATGAAATGGATTGACTCAGAAAAACCTAACTATAGGATGTAGAAGACCAGTATTTGGTTTACATCCTTGTCCCTTTCCAATTCCACTTCACAATGTTACCGTTACTCTAGCCGAATCAGAAGCAAAATTAAAGAATAGCGGAAATTGTATACATGTGTAGCAAACTTTCTTAAAACACAATGCAATAAGTTGATGATACCGTCAAGAAAGAGGCTCTGAATAAATATGCTTACAATAGAATTGAGCTGAAGGCACAAATATTCTTTTTGGTATTGTACCCCAACAAATTCAATAAAACTTCACTTGAGATACTGAGAAATGAGAGGCACTAACATTTTTTCTTAAAATTCAAAACCACACCCAAAATTGGAAAACAAATGTTTTGGTTTTCAAGTTTGCAGAAAAATTGGAGTATTCAGAATGAATCTTAACTCCATATACAAACTTTGTGAGATGATTAATTTTTTATAATAGTGGAGACAACCTGAAATGACCTTTGTATTAGTGTTATTATTATAGGAGAAGGGTGCTCTAAAGATTTCACTAAAGCAGGTAAGGGGAATGCACACGAACAGCCAGAGAAACAATCTCATGATGCATGAAAAGAAGACACTGTTGTGGAATGAACACCGGCACAGTGTTAAAAATCTCACCAGGTTACATGTTATAAACGCCGCGAAACAGTATTCGCCAATCTCTCATTCACTTACCTTTGTTAAATCATAAAACCCCTCATAAAAAAAAGCTTAAAGATGTTAAGAATTCAGCACAGTCTAAGGATTTTATAGAAGTCAGAGTTTGAATTGGTTTTTTCCACTACTACTTGAGATTCATACCAAATGTTCCTAATGAACTGGTACCTTGACCAATACTACCAATAAAAATGAGCCCTTCGTGTAATGAGAGATGAAAGAAAAGGTCACTGAAACATTTGCAAAAAATTTAACTAACATCATTTATATTTTCTGATATGTTTCTCGTCATTACAGAGGTTATTTATATACCCGTAATATGTATGCTGAGATGTAATCAAGATAAACTTTTTGTTTACACTTATGCAACATATATGAAATATTATTAAATATTCTATCTTAGTTAAAGAAAATCATATATAATTTTTACTACACAATACTTTAGAGCATGTTTATTTTTGATCGTATACTCTTGTTGCACACTATGCAGCATAAACAGGCTCAACCTGCAGGAGTTCAGTTCCAAACTGACTTTGTAGGCTCACATACTATCGGAATTTGATTAATAATTAGTAACTAGAAGGCAGAAAACATCTAAATGCAGACTCCCTAAATTAGTAAGTGCAATTAAAAAGATATATTTCTAGCAATGAATTTATGGAAACTCAGAATAAATTGCATAATTTTCCAAAATTGGTAGTAAACTTAAAATAATCCACCAGTCTTTAAGATACCAATATGTCTGTTACAAAGAAATTTTTTTTTTGATTGAGATACCTTTTTCTAAACTGCCTTAATTTGTCATCAACATAAAAGTTTTTAACTTTATGGAGGGATTAAGTGAATGATGCTTTTGGCAGGTTTTAAATAACAAGCATTTGCACCGAACTGCGGTGTTTAAGGTGAAATAGTGTGAAATTTCAGAAAGGATCTTCCGGTGTTCTTCTGATGTTAATGAGTCTTTTTTATTGGTTTGTATATAAACTTTTTTTTCTTTTTGTGAACAAGGGAGTTAATAATATATTCACAGTTACTGAATTTCGTATTAATATACGGATTTTCCCAATGAATGAACCAATTTATAATGAAAAAAAAAGCATTTATTTTAAGCTTTGTTAGTTATTAGAAATTGAGGCTTTACATACATCTTCATTTAAGTAACAATCACGTAGACATCTACATATATATTTGGATGACGTAACACAGTATGGAACAGGATGTTGTAAACACCAGAAAAATGTAATACAGTGATTCATGCCTACTAAAATTCACTCAAAGCATACGTTATGCCGGTTGTGAACTAATTTATTTTAAATAGGGCGGTGAGGCTTGGCAACTCTCCATCAGCTCGAATTGGAATTGCTTGGCAGTCCTCGGTGGACCTAAGGGGCCATCTACTTCGGTTCGACCAGAAGGTAGTCGACAGCTACGGTCGCTTCATCTACGAGCACATACCACTGTTTCCGTGAGCTGGCGGGCATTTGTTTTGTATACAAAGATTACCAAAAAAACCTTGATTTACGCTCGATTTCTAGAAGATCTTTGATTTAGCAGTGTACCTTATTTTTAAACACATAATATGTAAACATTTTCCTAACTTTACAAAACATGTTAATTAGATATGTATATTTATTTAAATAATTCCGTTAACTAGAAATAATTTTATTAGAAGTTATATCTTAAACAATTTATGTTTATATGATTAAATAATATTTCCAATATTTTAATTTTAATAACGTCTTACTTAGATAGTGTTTTTTTTTTAATTCATGTGCGCTGCTTGCAGCGCGCTCCTTGTCGCTATGAACTTTGCCGCAACTCCGTCGCGTCGGGTTTCCGATCTCGGTGCCTTACCCCTCATCGCGTTCTACGTCCTTTTTGGCTCCCCTCTCTCTGTGCGTGCCCATTCGCCATATTTCCCCTCCTATTGTTTTTTTTTATTTGTATTTTATCTGAGCTTTTGACATACTACTGCTCACTGGACCATCAAGTCAACAGGGCCGCCTCTACGCTTCGGTGTTTTCCATGGTCCGTCTGTAATTGTTACGTGATAACGTCTTTGTAAACGACATGCGGCGCGAGTTTGTAGCTGGGTTCTGTTGAAATGGATTGTGTTATTGAAACTTTAATCGGGTTTTAATAAATGCCTGGTAACTTCATCGTGCCACCTGTGTTGTGCTAAATTAATTTAAGGCTGCCCATTCAAAATTAACCCTCAGGTAAACGTAAAGTGGTGCATTGGCGGTGGGGTGATTTCATTTGTAATATGGTGCTCGATTTGTCATGTATTTTGTGGCTGTGATTTTGTGTTGTTGCAACCTGATGTCGTTAAGTGCGCGGAGTTACATTTGACCACAATGCTTCCATGTGTCTGCTGGTTATGGTTTTGAATTGGTATCGCACGTTCAACTGTGTTACTGTAAGCTTTAATACTTATTGTTTTATACGAATGACTGGTAAATTATCGGTTTCTAATCATTTTGAAGCATTTGTGCATTTTATATAGTCATGTTTGTTTGTGGGCTAGCAAAGGGCTTCAATATTTAATTTCGACTCACTCGGAGCGCCCTGTTGCAGCCTTTTAAATAAATTTGTAATGTGTGTGCACCGGTGCTGACACTCTTAGGAGGTTCGGTACATAGAACGCGCGTTTTGAACTCGGTTTGTTTTTATATATTACTAGTGAACCGGCCCGGCTTCACCCGGGTACAATGGAGTTTTACAGTGATACACGAATAAATAAATTAGGAAAAGACAATTCATTTATGTGGAAACAGATTTATAAAATTTTACTATGTTGGCGTAGGTTTTTAACTGATTACGGCAACCCAAAAGAAATGAAATATTTTTTACCCAATAGCCAAGAAGTAGAGTATGTTTTTAGAGGGTATCTGTGCAACTATCGCGTAGTTACCACATTTCCGCTTTCCAGCGTCGATGTATGAAAACCATATCGCGAGTTTCATCAAGTTTTAGCTTTAGAAATAAGTGTACCTAGGTAAAACTCTTTGCGCTTGGCTAAGGGATCTTAATCGATCACCAAAGTTAAGCAACGTTCCCAGCAGCACACATTTGGATGGGTGACCGTTAAGTGGCATAACATCTGAGCACTTCCAGGCTTCGGAGGGCACGTTAAATATTCGGTCCCGGTTGTTATCGATTGATAGCAATCGTTAAGTTATTAAAGAGGTCCTTGGGCGGCCTGATAAACACTGATACCAGAGGAAAAAAATATTTCGGTCACGTTCCCAGCCATTTCAGGATTAGGTTTTGTTATTATTTCACAGGACCTGTACAATTTATCGGGATGAAAAGAGTCATATGTCCTATTTCAGTACCTAAAGTACCTACATACCAAATTTCATCAAAATCCGTCCAGCCGTTTTGGAGCTGAGTGGTAACAAACATGCACACACACACACACAGTCTTTCGCATTTTTATTATATTTAGAATTATTATTTTCTGCTAGTGTGTGAAATTATTAAAGGTCCAGACTGATATTTAGCAAGATAACTAATTTATGTATTAATATTCATGTTGAAGTGTTTAATGTACTTAAAAGTCCAAATTAAATTTGGTTACCTAGAATGTATGCAAGTGCGTCAGAAGATAGAGCGTTCTGTCCCACAACTTCATGAGATACTTATACTCTGTATTAATGTTAGTTTTTCGTATTTCATGTGTAATGAGCGCATAATTAAATTTCATTTGTTGAATATATTATACTTAAAATGTTCCAAATGAAATTTGAGTATGACTAAGTAAAATTTTAAACATTTTCAATTAAGCCCTCATAACACATGAACTACGGAAAACCGACATTAGTACAGAATATAAGTATCTCGCAAAGCTGTTGCTCTAAGCCCTTAATATTCTGATGTACTTGCATACATTCTAAGCAATCAAATTCAATTGATCCTTGAAAGTGCATTTATTATGCTAACTTAAATAATAATACAGAAAATAATTATCTTGCAAAATATAAGACTTGGCCCTTAATCATTTCACACACTAGAATACACTTTAAATATGATATAAAACAAACCGAGTGATAAACGTTCGTTATTTGTACCGAACCACCCAAAGGCGTTAGGACCAACGCGCAAACATAAAACTTTTATTGAAAGGGCTGCAAAAGGTTGCGGTGAGGGAGTCGAAATTAAAGATTAAAGCCACACTAGCCATTAAGGCATACCAGCCCTCAAACAATCATGACTATAAAACGCACAAATAGTTCAAAAAGATTAGAAACAGATAATGTACACGTCATTCGTATGAACTCACAATTATTAAAACTTACAGTTATAATGTTGCAGGGGGGATCGAAATTTAAAATAATATCCAGCAAAGAAACGGAAGCACTGTGATCAAATTTACCTCCACGCACTAAACGACATCAGGTCTCTACAACTTAAATTCACAGCCAAAAAAATACATGACAAATCGAGCACCATAATATAAATGAAATCACCCCACCGCCACTGTACCACGTTACGTTTACCTGAGGCTTAATTTTGAATGGGCAGCCTTAAATGAATTTAGCACAACACAGGTGGCACGATGAAGTTACCAGGCATTTATTAAAATCCGATTGAAGCTTCAATAACACAATCCATTGCAAGCGAAAGCACCTGCAAACTCGCGCCGCATGTCGCTTACAAAGACGCTATCACATAACCGCTACCTGGACCATGGTAAAATCGAAGCGAAGAGGCGACCCTGTCGACTTGATGGTCCAGCGTGCAGAAGTATGCCAAAGGCTCAGATCAAATTGACAAAACCGAAAGGAGGGGAATTTTTTTGTGGTAATGTGGCCAACAGCGAAGCCCACGGCCAAAAAAAAAAAGCAATAGGCAGACAAATAGAGGATAATGAAAGATAAATGCTAGACGGAATCACAAATAGTACTCTTCTAGGCAGAGGCCCATCAATCTTGGAGGGAAAGACAGGCCATGGAACAGGGGATAGCAAGGAAAGAGTGGGCCGATCACCGAGGACAGCTAACAGGACAACAAATTCTGAAGATCAAATAACAATATCGTGCGCAAGTAAAACCTGAGCGAGAACGATACAAACTACCCGAGGGTCATGAAAAAGTACCGAAGGGTAAGAGACAGGAAAAATCACACGAAGCCTACGAAGAGCAGCATACAATGAACTTCTATCGCCTCCAGTGGAACACCGAAACAAAAGATTAGTCAAATCTGCACTAGGGGCCCCACAAACACCGGAAGGATTAGAGACTATATGAAGTTTACACAAATGAGACTGGGATGCATTATGACCTGAAAGGAGACGAAAAGAAGTAACAGCTAAACCACAGGAACTACAATATTCATATGTTGGTCGAGAATATGCGGGAAATAATCATGCATACAAGTTATTAGAAACGGAAGTATAAATTTCCCATGTATGTTTCCAATGCCGAAAAATTTACCTGGTTAATAAGTTACATAAAATCGAAAAAGAAAGGAGGCGCTTCGAGACACCCTGTAAAACACTCAATTTCGCACGTTTATCCACCATCTCATTTCCCTGAATCCTGAAATGCCTTGGAAAGGAGGAGAAATCTAGAGAATGCACACGCACAGAGGGGAGGGAAGCCAAAGAGGATGTAGAACGTGAGAAGGGGTAAGGCACCGAGATCGTAAATCCGACGGAGTGACGGCAGAGTTCATAACGACGATAAGAAACGCGTGCAGACTGTTTTTTTTTTCCTTCAGAATTCTGTAGACATCTCCCCGTCTGCCTCATTTAGATACCATTCCATACCAAATCAAAATAAAATAAATATACATTAATTTGAGTAATAAATGAATGACAAGTAGTTTTTTTATATTATTGGTGAAGTATTGTGTAAAGTAATGGGCGATGCATGAAACTCTACGTTTATTCCACGAACATTTCTCAAATAGACAATTAATTTCAAACTTTGTGTACAAATACCCTTCAAAGTTTCTGAAACATTTCTCAAAAACTCTTTAAACTGAATCGTAGCGATTTTAACAGCTCGGACTGCTTTAATTTTCTTGCTTACTAGATTTATACGTATAAATTGATATACACGTTGTTTAAAACCAGATTTGAGCTGCTTAATGGATGGATGGTACGTAATATACGAAGGAAACGTTTTAGTAAATTTTGGCCGATTCAGCTTCCCTTTCGCGTAATCGCCCTATAATATCGCTACGGCGGACGGTGTATACGTTCCAGATACACTGCAGAGTGCATGACGTGCTATAAGAAATATTCAAAATAAGCACCATGGGCTTCAATATAATTCTGCAGACGTCTTTCAATAAATGATCGTGCCCTTAACAATACGTCGTGGTTGGCGCGAATGTGATGGAATGCGTCCACTACATTGCAGTAGAATTTCTGCAGTGGCAAAAGGGGGACTGTAAACCAACACTTTCATATGCCCTCATATGTAGAAATCGATGGGAGTTAGGTGATACATCTCATCCACCACTGTGTGCAAACAAATCTGGACTAGTCGGCACACTGCTGTGGCGTACGTCTGAATTGGCTGCATCCGGCATGTATACTCCATCCGCAGTAGCAAGGCCCCATAGCTTCGGAGGGCGATTATGCGTATCCATACTTGGATACCTGCAAAATTCGCTTTATTATATGGGGACACGTTAAATTTTAAACACTTTTACCTTTGTTATACGATTGTCATTCGACCATTCTTCATTTGACAGGCCCTTGGTACTTCTGCGCCAATAAATGAACACTTTACATTTGTGTGCCCCAATCATCCGTAGTTCAGTCAGAAAGGGAGAGAATTCACAACTATTCAACAACCAATGGAGAGATGACGCGGGCTATAGTATATACATTACTGTGAAGTCTAGCCTTGTTTATAATCTGAATTATTTTATTTGTCATTGTTTTGAATAAAACTGAAAGTAAGTTTAGAAAAGGTAATTAAATTAAGTTACTAACTTAATATTCTCACTCGTAAAGTACTGATACACTGTGCATTGCGCTGTCCTATGCACCAGTACGATCGCAATTTTAGTGGTTTCAGCACTCACTCTAGCGTTAACCATTCCCCTTCCTTTTAAGGCCAATGCAATTTCGGGAAAGTAGGGGGTGGTCTAAGAACTAATGGTCAGTCTCTGAGAAAGAAATAGTATTCACATGTTTTTCTTGTCGAATGTTATCACCCTTGAGATAAATTAAACTTTGTTATTTTCTTACTGTCTTGCTATTTGTGATCTCGACAAAATTTGTAATTGGAAAAATGTGAAGTCAGGAAATAATTTGTATAGGTGAGAAGTGGA
The DNA here is from genome assembly GCA_002778355.1 of Clitarchus hookeri. Taxonomy (NCBI): domain Eukaryota; kingdom Metazoa; phylum Arthropoda; class Insecta; order Phasmatodea; family Phasmatidae; genus Clitarchus; species Clitarchus hookeri. The sequence goes on along the minus strand of NQII01000238.1, from coordinate 793,842 downwards.
GTACTTTTTGCAGAGAACCGGAGCAGCAATAATTAATTTGACATATAATTTGGTCTTGTGTAAAAGAATGATGCTATGATGTTTGAGTAGGTAGAAAGTATGATAGATAGATGCATATAAAACTACATTCAATTCTTGATCACATCAACCCAGACAGTAACCTACCACTGAGTACAAAATTCTTGTTATTTATATTTACAGGTATCCTATGTCCTTATAACTTAAAACCATGCTACGGTTAACACTGAAGAAACATGAATACTATGATTAAACCAGTTGACATTTACAAACATTTATCGTATATCCCATGGAGGATTGGGAACCCTCCAATCCACATCTAATTAAAAAATATACCTGCACTAACCGGCGTTCACATTTAAAAAGAATGCGCTATATCACTGGGATAGATACCATTTTCCACCGCAAAAATACGGATATGACATGTATAGCCTTAATAACTTTTATAAGTTTTGATGGCGACCATTTTCAAACTAGTGCGGAAGGAGCCACGAACTCAAGCCATATGTAACACAATCAACACAAACATGTCGCATTACGAAAAAAGTGTTTTTAAAACCAGATTTAGCTTAACATCCTGTGAATACATTTAAGGGAACATTATAGAAAACTTACCTTACAATTACCAATTAAGTTCAGTGAAGAGGCTTCATTGTCTTTTACACTTACCATAGCCCCCATTACAAAAAATTGTAAATATCACAATTATGGCAAACACACAAACATATCAACATACTGACAGGTATAACCCCACCAAGGCGAGTGGAGTTACTGAGACCAGAGCACCACTATTAACGAACACGACGTCAGCATCGTAAAGTCACTCGAGGAGAACTACTGAAACAGTAAACATAATATACAAGGGCCAACAAGCATTGACATAATGGAAATCGTAACGAGCTATACAGTACACACTTCCGTGCATATGTAATGATCTGTCAGAATATTTATGTCTGTAGGATTTTGATGCGTAGTTGGCAGTACATCACAGAGAATTTGAAGTTAGCTGGATTGTTAGGGTGAGACAGAGGCCTGCCAGATGGTGAAATGTTTCCCTAGGGCACCAGCGCCGAGAGCATGAGAATGGAGGGCGTGTGGTCGCCGATCTATAGATGTGGCCCCCTCTGATGATCCAGCATCGAAAAGTCTGTTATAATTCCGCTGGCCTCGTCTAGTGAGAGGTGTAACAGCCTCTCTCAATGCGTACTAACTCCCGTACAGAGATTGTTCCAGGCCCTCTCAACGCCTTAAAATGATTGCGACACAACTAACAAAAATTGACTGATAATGCAGTCATGAAGCGGCTGGAGAAAATAAACAGTTACGGGCAGTTTCACATAACCATAAATTATCATGAACCCTCTGAGGAGATACTTACATTCGCAAATCCCCACTATAGCTCGGGGAACTCTGATGACGAAAAACGGCATGATACCAACATGTTACTTACGTCAAAATAATTACGCCTCAGGAGTGAGCAAACTCCTGAGATATGGGGTGGCACACTCTCCGGGCTAATTAATTACGTTAAGGTTCCGATAAGCAAAGGTGATGAATTTTGATACACTACATGATTGCCGAAAGTCGATGAAGGCCCGGAGAAGCCGCGCACGATGTCCACTCCACTCGGTCACTAGAATGCAACTAGTATCATGGCACTCACGCCGGAAGATTTGCACAGCATTCGCGCGAAAAAGTATGGTGGATTATGCTGCACAAATTAAGAACAACTATATTAAATTATGAGGTGATATGATATGAACCCTTATTGAATGAATTTACCAATGAACACATTTATATTAATACACAAGTATTCGTACACAAGAAAATATGAATATGATGTAGCAGGTGGAGCTTAATGGTACTGTTTACATTATACGCAGCTGGATACTGGTTTTTCTTTATGCCTGGTCAGATCAGCGCCCGTTTTCATTTCAATTTCTTGCTAAAAAGGAATGTGCACACGATACCATTTAAATATTTACACAATATGAAATTGAAAAAAAAAACTTAATTGTTTACACTTAAAGCATTCTGAAAAGCAAGAGCAGCTACATCCTGCGGCTTACATGCTATGCAGTAACACTCACTTATTTATATCTTTACGAATGCCTTTGACATCACTGTGTTGTATGGCATTTGGTTTCTAGAAATTCAATATATTTAATAACTTTGCGGCACAGCACTTTTAACTGCTCTTTAATCGGCGCACTGCACTCATGCGGGTGAATGTTGAAACGGAACAGCCCTGACAGGTAAGGTGTCGGGCGACGGGACGAATGGTGTCAGAAAGACGACATGTGGGACATGTCAAACATCCCTTTCCATCCTGTGGAGGCCATTCGTCCGTCGATGCCGGTTGATGTCCCAATGCCATCAGTTGATGCAGGGTGCTGGTGGTTTGATGTTCTTACGTAGTCGCAGGTGGTACTTGTCCTGCTTGTGTGATGCAGTTCGGGGGCGGTGACCCAGTGATGATGGTGGCACTGTGGTGGTTGCCTGAGGTGCTAAGAGGCACCCGCAAGCCATGCACATAGCACACCATGTGCGGCAAGGCTGTTTGGAGCATCGGGGCAGCAAGGAGTCGTCCTCGGACCCCGACTTGTGGTTGCTGCTGCTGATGCAATGCGGGTGGTGACAGTGTCGTCTGCATCGCGAGGCAGGTGGCTGAGCATCCACATCACCTCCTGATGACGTGCCTGCCTCGGAGGTCGATGAGCCTATGCATGATATGGGAGATGCAGGGCATCTCGATGGCATCATGATGCCATCAGGTGGGAGTATCACCTGGCGGTCAAGGCTCTCTGCAGGTGGCCCAGGTAATGCATCTTGCACATTGTCCTGGATGTCGTAAACTGTATGGCAGTTGTCTGATGCAGTAGATGCAACATGTTGCTGTAGTGAGGGGTGGGCACACTGCTGTACCGGTACTGTCCTTTGGAGCTCCTATAGGTATTGTGATGCTGGTCATCTCAGCTTGGAGCACGCGTCGTGAACTGTCATCATGGCTCTCTGATGTATATGTGTCTGCATCAGAGGACGGCGCCATTGCCGGAATGCCCACATTGCTGTGTGCCTCTGGCGGGTCGACGTAAGGCGTCACGATGTTGGTGTCGGCGATGTGTAGTGCGATGCAATGATACGTTGCACTTCACAATATGCTCATGCACAATAGGTAGCAAGTGTCCCCTAGTGTCTTGATGATTTGGTGAGGGCTGCTTCACATCTTGGCAAAGTTATCACATAAACCCTTCTTGCCTACTGAAAGTGGGTGCATGCTGACGTACACCAGCTGGACTGGTTATAAATGCGGAGGTGGACGAGTGGAGGAGGGCCACCATTGTGCTGTGTAGCGGTGCTGATTTACTTTTAACTTGTGGTTGATGCCCTCGCATCTCCTCTCTCTCCCTTCGCTGTCTTCCATCGGGTTTGCGGCACGCTCCCTCGCCCTGCTTGCAAACTCTCCCTGGAGGGAAAGGTCGCGGCCTTGAAGTAGCTAAGCAGGTGTCTTGTGAGTGGCCAGATTTGTTCGCATGCATAGTGTAAACAGGGCAGTGGGAAAATGTTCGCCCAGGATGTGTGATATTCTCTAATGCATATCAGCAACTATTATTTTAGTTCCTGGCTGCAGCATACAGTAGGTTTTGCACATAAGTGGTATACCACCATCACATGATGTTGCATGCCCCATCATATGCAAAAGTCACACCAAACAAATCCCATGAACTGTGTCCCATTGTCACTGAGCAGCACTCTGGGATATCCCCAATGGGGTAAAACTAAGCTTCACACAATTTTGCAACTGTTCGAGCTCGCATACTGGAAACTGGGTAGGCCTTGACTCATCGTGGAAACATATATGTTACGAATAACAGGGATATCTTGCCCTTAGGGGTGTGGTGATAACGTCCCATCAAATTGAATGCTACAGTCTCGAACTGCTCAGTTGGTACCTAGGGTGGTTGTTGTTGTCCATCTGTGCAGCAGCTTTTGAAGAGGTTTCACGTGACACGTGCGCACAAAGTTGTGTACACGTACGGTGACACCGGTACCAATAAAAATGCTTCAAAATGTTCCAGCATGTTTATGTTGCACCAGGATGTCCTGACAACTCACTACATTGCACATATTGCATAACTGATTCATGTGCCACAGCAGGCATGTAAATAGGCCACATGTCACTTGTGATGTTTGCACATGTCTCGAAACAGTCACTCACGACATGCTGATGGTCAACTGTCTGAGTAGAGCACACATTTTTCAATTTCGTAGCTATCAGGCAGTTCAGCTATTTTCGTATTATGTGTTCATGCAACACCGATAACTTGGGCATAGCAGATAACAAAGAAATGTTATTGCACTCAATCGGGTGAGCTGCTGATACATGATGCTCTGAGGAGGACAAATGGTTTCCCACTTCTCTTCGTCCCATGCAATTGACTCACCTGGCGAATGTTACAGTAGGTCTGCCAGCTCATTATCCTCACCTGCGATCTGCTGTACCTCAAATTCGTATGACTGAAGGAGAAGGGCACAGCATGTGAGCTTGCTCCGGCTCTACTTCATGCTGTGAAGCTACATGAGGCAGTGGTTGTCGGTACGCTTGGTGAAGCGTTAATATTCAAGTAGCTGCCAGTACTATTTGAAACTCCACACAACAGCCAGACCCTCATGCTTCTTCATATCATACCGTCGCTCAACTGGACTGAGCTTCGCACTGCTGAAGTCGATGATGTGGCAAGTGCCATTGTCTCCAAACTGGAAGATTGCTGAATCTAGGCTCTTCTCGCTCACATTTGTCTTGATGTAGAGGTGACGGGGTTGGGTCATGACTTGCCAATGCAGGGCACGCGCGGAAGCGGTGCTTTAGTTTGTCGAAGCTTTCTTGCTGTACTTCCGACCACTTGAACTTGACTTTGGGTGACCTGAGGCCGGTAAGAAGTGCTGTCACTAATGCTAATTCAGCGATATATTCTCTTAGCCAGTTGGAAAAGCCGAAGAAATTGCGTATCTGTTTGCCGGTGGTTGGTACTGGATAGCTGTCAATGAGCTGCAACTGTTCGTCGGTCGGGCAGCTTCCATGTTCGCCCACGAGTTGGTCTAGGAACTGAATACTCGTTTTCCCGTGGTGACACTTACTGTTTGCACACATCAGGCCATTGATTGCTAGGTGCTCAAGTACGCGTGATAGGTGATAGATGTAGTACTTCCATGTTTCCAACCAGATGATCACATCGTCGAGGTATGGATAGGCGAATTCCCCTATCAGCCAGTCTAACACTCTCACCATCATGGCTTGAAATGTTAAGGGTGCACACTTGAGTACGAATGGCATTGCACAAAACTTGAAGCAGCGACCATCAGATGCGGTGAAGGCAGTTTTGTCGTGGTATTCTGGTAGAACCATAACTTGTCAGTAGCCACTCTGTTTATCGATAGCGATAAGTACTTTCGCACATCTAAGGACGTTTAACGCATCTTTGAAGTGGATGTAAGGTGATGGTTCTCTCTTGGTTACCAGGTTTATCCTACGGAAATCCACACAAAAATGACAATAGACATCTTTCTTTTGTGCCAAAGTGTTTGCAGAATTGAACTCACCGTTAGAAAGCTCGATGATACCTTCTTCTAACATTTCTGCTATATGTTATTTAATGTTTCGACACTGGTGAGGTTGGTATCAGCATGGGCTGTCGTAGACTGGTGTGTCAATGGTAAGGGTATGCAGTATTGTGCCACAGATGTGCAGCGTAGTGGGTCGGCTACTGTGAACACTTCATGCCGCTCATTCATAAGGCGTTGCATGACATCGCATAATTCTGGTGGCACAGAGTAGTCGAGGTCGTCTAACAGCACTTCCGGCATGTTCCCAGCTGGTCGGGGATCCAGGTTGTACACTGTGCAGTGCTCTTTCTGACAGAAGTGTATGAAGCATGCAGCCAGTTGTACCACAGTGTTATTGATCTGTAAGTCACTGCACTCCAAACATTTAATCTTAATTTATGTCATGTGATACACAAGCTGTGGAGATTGTTTTATGTCCCGTATTTGCACTGTAATGTTCACTTCACCTGCAATCTCACCAGTATGTTGCAAAGTGGCTAGCTAAACGGTTTGTTTGATGGGTCTTATATTGCAAACATCCACAAAGTTTGTGCATACAAAATTATGAGAGGCTGCAGTGTCATGAGAGAATGGCAAGGTTGATTGTTAATTAACACTGATATGCGGATAAAACTGTTCGTGGAGCCAGTGATTTGTGAAAGCAAAATCTGTGGTGTGTGGGTTCGGGTGGTGCCGAAGTTGACCTGGGCTGCTCTACCCCATCTTGCCATTTTCCTGCATTTACTTGTCCTTCTTGTCCTTCTCCTCTGCTTTTGCATCCTTCTCCCTATTCAGGCACTTGTTATGTAAATGGATTTGCTGGCTATCGCATGAGCAGTACAGAAAAGGAGGATGCTTCTTGCCCATTGTGGTTTTCGAGGGGGTGGAGTCATTGAACCAGTTACTGGAGCTGTTCACTGGCACTGTTCGTGGCACAGCTGGGTCGAGATGATGGAATCGAGTAGCACGATGGTTTGCATTAAGTCTTGCTCAGATGAGAGAATGATTGGTACCAGAGCAACGCGGTTTTCTTCCCATGCAGTGCTTTTCGCAACTTCAAAAATATCTTTGAAAGTGAGTTCCGGGAAGTAGGTATGTATGAGGCGTACTAAGTGTATCACAATGTTGTACAGCGACTCGTCTGCATTCTGTTCTTCTAGGATGACTTCACTACATGCGCATAGCGATGTGTAAGTACCTGCAAAGCGGCATGTGAATTCACTGCGGAATTATACCCAGGCTATGATGCAATGGGACATCCCTTCTCCACCACATTTTCGCATCACCACATATGTTTGCCAACACTATTGGGGCAGTCCTCCTCATTGATGGTGTAGTAGTTCAGTCTGCTAGCGCAGTCGTGGGGAAATGCGGATTGGTCCTTATTGAACAGGCCTGAGCAGGTGGGCAGAAATGGAAATCTGGCAGATGTTTTTGAGGTGGTGTCTGTTGTCCGTCTGGTGAGAGCACGTTTTGCGGCGAGTGTAGCAGAGGTGTCGTCCGCCAGAGAAGTGTCTGTCTAGAGTAGTCATGGCGTGGGCGGGTGGTCGTACTGCTGTTGAAATTCCCATGCATGTGGTGACAGGTGGGCATGTCAGTGAAAGTTGTGGCATGCACTGCACACTGTAAAATGTTCCTGCTGCGGGTCACACCATATCCCTGATGTGACACATTTCCGGTGTACTCTCTTCCTGTAGGAACCACAGTTTACTTGTTCACCATAGATTCGAGAGCAATGCCTTTGTTGACACCATTGTTTTTGTACGATAAGGACGGATGGAGTTTCTGGCTTGGCACATATGGTGAGTTCAGAGATTGTTGCGGACATGTTGGTACAACACCTTGCACAATCAAAAAAGGTTTTGCATGCTGTGGCTAACACTTGTGATGCCACACATTTGTTTTGGTAAACTCGGAAGTACTGAGCACATGCAAGTGAGGCTATCCCAATGCCATCACACCAACAGGTGTTTGCACATTTTCGAAGTGTACGTCGAAAGTTAGTTGGTTAGTCGATGCAACACCTGAATAACGTAGTTTAGTAAAATATTCATATTGTGCTTGGTGTTTTTACATGAAGTTATCAACTATTACAAAGTTTTCGAAATATTTTTATCATTTGTCAACTGCAATCAAAATATTGGTAGGTCTCTTGAAGAATTAATAATACAGACCTCAAAAAAGCATTGTACACATACGGTAGATTATCGTCGTCAATGTTATGACAATGTAAGAAACATTAATAACTGCGTATAAAGATGCTCAAGTTAATATTATGAATGAAAATCAACTTCTCTATCTTCTCTCTTTGTGCTTGTCACACACAGTCTGTGTGAACTTGTGTAGTGCTGATGCAGCTGAGAGTGTTGCTGAGTTTATTACATGTTTTGCAGTAATCCTGATATTGTTCACAGTCTTTAGTTCAAGACCTCAGCGGAAGAAAATACTGAAACAAAATACTGGGAACTCTCAAAACGATATTTCAAATACAAGAGCGGAGTGTGTTAAGCCATTTAGCTTATACAAATTAAAGATTATACAAATTATAACCACATAGTCACATAGACAGTTGGTAAGACACACATGTACAGAAAATTACCATCGGTGTACGTAAGTAATGGGATATGGAGAAAAATGGAGGTTTTCATATCCAGTCGCATTAGAGGCGAGTGCGACACCGCCCTATTGTGTGTGCGTGGTACCGTATTTATTGGTATAATACAAGCCTTTTCAGAGTTATAAGTTAATTTGGTCCCGCGCTGTTCGCAATAAACCTGTCACTGCTCTACGCCTTTATGGGCCTGTAGCGTGCTTGGTAAGCAAATTAGCATAAATGTAATGCATATGCTTTTCGTCTATACTCACGTGATGCATGTCTTGACGGAGTTCATCGGTGATTTATGTGAAAAGCCTTTCCATCGCTCGAACCGACCATATCACACGGTGTTCTTCACTTGTATAGTCTATAGTCACATTGTCTTCTGTAAACGTAGTGTGCAGCATGTTAGCAAGAGAAAGCGACGCCAACACATGCTGTTTCTCGGTAGGAGATGGAACAATTTACTTTTCTGACATTTGTTTGTCTATTCAAGTTATCACACTGTGCAAACTGCCTACACAATATTACCGCAACTAGCTACCGCAAAATATGGGTTTTTTTTAAAAACATTCTCTCTTCTCATGTTGACAGAGTCTACGGCCAAACAATAAGTCAGAGCGATCAATGTGATGTCACTCGAAATTATAACATCAATTTTAAATATTTCCCCCGTGCGTGGACTCTAGAGGGAAAACACGGAAACTATAGTAGTCGAGCATTTACGATAAATGAAGAGGAGTAAAAGTGGAAGTGAATGCGTGCGATGGGGCGAAAACATCGGAAGTTCTTTGTTAAAGCTATTTGGAACTAAAGTTTTGGGTGATGAAAGAATAATATTTGCAATTTAAATGTACTGTTAAAATAAAATATCTAAATTTAAAGATTTTAAACGAAAGTTAAAAATGTGAAACACGTACAAGATTTAAGATACTTTTCCAGTTCAAGTTGTTTTGTAAGAAATTTTTTGTTTTTGTAATTTTTTTTTTCGGGCAAAACTTGTGTGTAATAAGAGCTACGATTCAATTTCAGTGATATTTGAGTAATATTTTAAGAATTTTGAGGAACGTTTGGTTAATAAATGAAAAATGAGGGGAAAATTTTATATAAGTATGAGGAATGAATATAGTGCTTGGCATATCACACCACACATTTGTTGACACCATGAATTTAAAAATACCCTTATGCAGAAACAATTTTTTTAATTAAAATATTTCATCGAATTTATAGTAGATTTATACGCAAGTGGTAAATTAAAGAGACAGAGAAAGACTTCTGAAGGGTTACATGATCCTCATTGTACAATTATAAAATAGCACAAGACAAAAAAATAGGAAAACCTTGATTTTTCAACAAAACTGTAGTACAAGAGGCGATAATTTATTCACAGAAGTTATCGACATGCGGTTCCGCCATTAAATTTAAATTAATTTGTAGAATATTTCATCAACCGCTTTATTAAATACGATGAGCATGTTAAGAAAATGTTTTACTTAGCATACGTTTTACATGTAGGTGGACTGTGAAAGAAAAGCAACTTATCTAATCGGGCAGAAGTTCAAGACTTTTAATTTTGCATTCCCCATGCCTAAAAAAAAACATGTTGATGGTGGCTCGCGGAAACAGTGGTACATGCTTGAACGGTTAGCAGTTATATCTGCTGACCACCTTCCTGGCCGCTGCAGACTGCCGATAGCCCCCGAGTAGGTCTGACAATGACTGTCGATCATTTCATAGTCGATCCAAAGAAAATGAGCTGTCGAGATTCATCATTCCATTTAAAATTAATTTGGCAAGAACCAGCATAACAAAGTCTTTTCCTTTAGGCATACGAATATATATTGCCGCCATTCGTTGATTTAAATTCTTCAAATACGTACTAAAAAACTATAAGTAAAATACAATTTAATAAATGGTAATTATTCTGGAAACTATTTAGATCCCAAGCTCAAGTATTGCGTATTTAGATTTAACATGGCAATGAATAATGACATTAATAATGAAATTCAATATATGCAAGCTATTAGTCGTATTTACATGATCGTGCAGAGAAATGCAGGTTCTATAAAATTCATAACTATTTTAGAAAAAAAATTAGGAAGAAGTTTTAGTTGAAATCTTATTAACGTTCCAAAACAGAAAAAAAGAATTTCATGTACTGCTATAGGCTGAAACAAGCCAAAAATTTACCATACCTGACACAATAATTGTGAACACTGAAATGTTAGCTTGTAGGGAATAGAAATGCATCACAAACGAAAATGAAAATGTAAAATTACTGTTATTTAGCAGCCATCGTATGGTATGCTTTAAGGTTTAGGCGGAATAGTACCTTTATTCAAAATACTCTAATGAAGGAGATAACAGATAACCGTATGACAAATTCAATGCAGTTAATATTTATCATGTAGGCTATTCAACTTGGGAAAATTAAAGGAACTTAAAGAAGAGACTTCCTGAAAACTCTGTCATTCGTTGGTACCTCATTTGCTTACAAATGAGAAATGTAGATTATGAGCAACAATTCAATATACGTGATGTATATTTGAAACCTACCAAAAACCTTTAAGAAATATTTCATCATTGTTTCAGTTCAAAATTCTTACATCAAAAAAACCTTTTATATACATAAATCGTAAGGGGAGGCTGACAAGTGGTGTGCTTTAGTAGGTATGGGGACACAGGTATCAGGTACTAAGAACTAGGAGCCACCAGGTAACCTTCGTTGACGTCATAGGCGGAGGTCGCGTTCGGTGGCCATGTTGGATGTTTATCTCCCATTCGCATTCCCAGCGACACGTAACCGTAAAAATGAATTTTTTAAATACATTAAAAAATGATTTAGTAATAAGATTAATTTTAATTGAATCTTAAAATATCGGCCCGCCACCTTGGATCTCTAACAATTATTTCCGTTTTGCATAGAAAAATAAATAGTGAGAGCTCCATTGCAGATAATAATATTTGTTTCTATTTATCTATTGGTTTTATACAATTATGTTTAAATGAAGGAAGTTTTGTCACCAAGATATTTATGGCGAAAATCTTTGGGGTATAATTAACTCCTTCACCAAAAAGTCACACTTAGAAGCCTATAAAATAAAATTATCAGAAAATGATAATTTTTTAAATTAAATATTTTATAAAAAAATTTTAAGGTGCAACTATAAAGTGTTTTTATCAATTGCCACATCTTTTCAAGGCAAATACGATTGTAATGTAACCCAATCACAGGACCACCATATTAAATTCATTAGGTATGCCCACCACACACAATTCAACCACCACACCGTTCTGTTGCCAAACCTGACCATCACCCCTCCCTCCTCATTAAATATCATTCACCAAACACAAGCCATCCTATATTTTTTTAACTTTTATAAAATTGTCTAAAAATAGTTTATAACATGTTCCAGGGCATCGGAAATTATATTGAAAGGATCAATATATATATATATGGTTCGCCCTGCACAACATTACCCTCGTCTCGTAGCAGGACAATGAAACACTTCACCCTTGCCACCCGAAATGTATCGAAACCCTTTGGCAACCACCTCTTCTCACCCCAAATACAAGACCTTGAGTTTGCAACAGGCCTGCATGAGGCAGTGTGGATCTATCCGACATCTAGAAATCTGTGCAACCATAAATAATTAAATTTATTTAATTTTCAATTTTCGAAAAATGCACAAATCATTTAAAATGCCAGTAAAACTATCAAGCATATATTTTTAATACAAAACCGAATTATATAATATAAAAGTTTTAAAATTACAAAACCTGGTAAAATTAAAAAATACATTGTGGAGGCAGGACACACGACCTTTAGTCACAAGTTGTATTCTCTACCCATCACGTTACACAAGCATATCATGACTGGCAGTGTTTAAAAGAGGTATCTTAGCCATCGAAATGAATTTCATTAACTAAAAATATCGTTTTATATTAATGTTCCTGTATTATTTTTATATTTATTGTTTTCTCAATTTATGCATATATGGCTTATCACCACGGTCACATCTATTCCGAGCTATGTTGTAAAAAAACTTAAATAAAAATTACAAAATTTTTGTATAAGTTTAGTGTATTTAGCAGCACAAAATTTTTTCGAAAACATGCCATGTATCATAGAACTCATATATTTCACTCGGATCTGAATGTTAAGTCAGATAATATGCCTATGCATACATAGAATTTTTTTAATTGTTTTAAATAGTTATACAGAAAACCACATTTTCACAAGTCGGGTTTGTAGGCATGGTATCTAATATACAAATATTTATAAGCAAAGGTGAACATAATTAACCAATATTAATTCTAGCTCCAAGAATGAGTGTATGCCAAGAGAAGCATAGTCATTGGTTGATATTATTTAAATTTTTTGCATCATAACCTTTTTTAACAAAATTAATTTATAGCAGTAAGGTAACAATATGTTTTTAATAAAATAATATAATATATTTTTGTTGTTTAATTTATTTGTTATATCACTTAAAAGCACTCAAAATTATTCAACTTAATTCTTGTAAAGTCTTTGCCCTTATACATCACAAAAAGTCCACTGTTTAAAGTGGTCTGTGTTGGGTGGATTTGAAAGTAATGCCAAAATGTGTGACTAAGACTGAGAAACCTGAACATATCGATCTTCTGATGGGGAAGGACGAAACGAAGAATATTTAACATTATTGTTACATAACATTTTTTCATGGCTTGTTAACTCGCAGATTACTTCGCATGGGTAATGAGTTCATGTATGTAAACAGTGATTTCAGTATTATACCGATGACCCATGGAAATCAGGACTCACTGGGGAACAGTGCCTTGCAATACAAAAAACAAAGTGTAGAAGATTAATTTTTAAGGTTTTATGTATTTCATCATGTTGTACATTACCAAATAAAAATAGTTCATTTTAATATGTTGTGTTTATTTACTTTTTTCAATTATTAACCTTTAATTAAAAATATTATTAGTACCTACTCCATGTATGCAGGTACAGGTCGATAGCACTCTTGCCGACAGTAAATTATATCGGGCAGTAGATGCTAACAAACATAATAACTAGCAATCTCTATAGTGTCCAATACTGTAAAAAATATGCATCAGATGTGTATTTTAGTGGACACTGGGCAGATACAATTGATTGGTGTAGGCAGAGGGATAATTGGTTACATAAGGTGAATGATTGTAATTTGGAAAGAGGAGGGGGTGGTAAAGGGTGGGTGGATTTGTTTGTTTTGGTTGTGGGGTGTAAGATGGTGCAACATATGTTCCTCGATTTTTAAAACATTTTTTTATGACTGGGTGAGTGTTGGTAAGGGGTGGGGGGGTTTGTTTGTTTTGGTTGTGGGGTGTAAGATGGTGCAACATATGTTCCTCGATTTTTAAAACATTTTTTTATGACTGGGTGAGTGTTGGTAAGGGGTGGGGGGGTTTGTTTGTTTTGGTTGTGGGGTGTAAGATGGTGCAACATATGTTCCTCGATTTTTAAAACATTTTTTTATGACTGGGTGAGTGTTGGTAAGGGGTGGGGGGGTTTGTTTGTTTTGGTTGTGGGGTGTAAGATGGTGCAACATATGTTCCTCGATTTTTAAAACATTTTTTTATGACTGGGTGAGTGTTGGTAAGGGGTGGGGGGGTTTGTTTGTTTTGGTTGTGGGGTGTAAGATGGTGCAACATATGTTCCTCGATTTTTAAAACATTTTTTTATGACTGGGTGAGTGTTGGTAAGGGGTGGGGGGGTTTTAGGTTAGGTTAGGGTGGGGTTACATTAAATGTTCCTAGATTTTTAGAATTTGTTTGTGTTTTTTCGATTTTTTATAATTTTGTGGGCGGGCGGAAATGAGAAGTGTTGCATTGCATAAACGACATGTAAAACTTTAATTCCCTACAGGTCTCTGTGGTTGTGTGTTTTAAGGCGTCCACCATGCTGACGATCCAAAGTCCAGCAGTTCGACCCCGCCCCACTCCAGATGATATTTTGAGCTCTGTGAAAATTAAATAGCTTCCAGATGATATTTTGAGCTCCGTGAAAAATAAATAGCTGCGCCCCTAGTGACCAACTCCAGAACCAACATGGAAGCTGAGCGAGAATGACACCAGTGCCCCTAGCAGGAACCAGTTGGACAAAGAACCAGTGGAAACAAGATGGTGGGATCGAACAAATGTGAGTGATAGGTTGGCACACATTAGCAGCAACAAACAGCATGTCTGAAAACAGCACGCCTAGCAAGTGATGAGGGAACTACAGCAGACAATATCCAAGATGGCGGACGAAGGTGAGTATTTGGGAAACAAGATGGTAGTCGAACGAATGTTAGAATTATGGAAACAAGATGGCTTTCGAACGAATGTGAGTAATTGGGAAACAAGATGACAGTCGATAGAATACGAGTAATTGGAAAACTAAATGGCCGGTAGAAACAAGACGGTGGGTGGAAACAACATGGCAGAAAGTTCAGTGTCACCAAATGGCCCTCCGACCAGAATAACAGACCAGGAGGTGACATCATTCAAGATTTCGGATGGATCTTGCATTCTACTCATGAATTAGTTGTCCCTGACTCGCCATAACCCTACTACTAACATAAATTTGAATTTTGTAAAATTACCGCATTTTTATGAAATTCAAAATAATTAAATATTTAAAAAGATACATTTCATAGATATATGAAAGACATAAAAAAGTATTAGGTACTAACTGCAAAATATGTAATTGTAATGGATGCAAAAATATTTACATTAATTTCTACTGCCATATAAGCCACAAATTTTTTCTAGCCACCAGTGACAGAATTTTTTTTTACATATATTGACCTACAATCAAGAGTAAAATACGTAGTCTCTACTAGAAAGAAAAAAATTAAACCTTTAGTAGTATCCTAATATTAGTGTAAAATATGTAGCATCGATTGAGCGGAATAAAATATCAATTACAAGAAAATTTAATACACTGAGCACAAAGAAAAAAGGTCATGAACACTTGGAGTGGCTCAATGCTGGATCTGAGATGATAAGTTGTTACCATCATAAGTCATTTATTTGCCTTAGACAAAAATAAAATATATTTGAAGATGACAAAACATTTTACTTACTTGCTGCAAGCTGTGTAGCTCCTAGTATGCGTACCACCTACATTCCCCCCTCCCCCACCATGGCAACTGTTCAATGCATAAGCTGATCATGCACGCAAACTCATATGCGCGAGGACATATATCACGACACATCTTCTCCTTATGACCCACATGAAAAATGAAAAGGTCAAAGGTTTTTTTCCCCCGAGGTGCAAGTTTCCGGATCAACTTACATACATTTTTAATCAAGTGCAGAAAATGCAGTAATGGTAATTTTTGAACGAATTCTAAAAATTCACACAAATAAATGTGCTAAAACCGTAAAATTTCCCACACACACCCACACACACAGAATTTTCATCCAACTATTGCAGGTTTCATTCGCGACATTTTCCACAATGGACAGTCATCCATCGTGATTGTTAATATTTTTCCTTCATCCATAAAATTAACATTTACAGCCTTTACATTGCGTGTAAATATTTTTTTTGTAAATAAATTTCAATTCTGCGAGAGAAGAACAGCAGAACATCTGTCCGAGTCCAATTATAGGGGATGATGGACAGATTTTGTCATGTTTTCTGAGGTCACATTAAAGCTGGAGACTTCATCTTCTTGCAATTGTAAACTTGACCCGTCGTCTAATCGGGAAGAAAATCACAAAAATGTGCTGGAAATCTATCTGGAAAAAATTCTTTCACTTTAAGATACTGAAAAAAATGGCAATGTCCAACACAATTCACATCACGAGCTCCTTGAATTTTTTTAAACATGGCGAGCAATGCATTGACATTCGACTCGCCTACATACCAGCTTGATAATACGAGAATGATGCATATCGAATGGCCGCATTACCTCACTCCGTATTTGAGCCTTTCAATGCGTCGTAGTTTTTTATTCCAACGCCATTCGAATATTTTTTGCACCTGCAATCCACCCAGTACTCTAATACTCGTATAATGCAAAGAACTGCACGGATTAAAAAAAACACAAACCACACACTTCTGTAAAGCAGGTACAATCCTCCTTCCGTGTAAATACAGTGGATGCCTGAAAGTAACGTAATCCTATTATAAATGAGTAAGGCAGCTGCATGGAAGAGAATACGGGCACCTCCCCATTAATAACGAATGCATATTAGTTCGTCGCCGAGACCAATCGGTTTTACGTATTTCGTTTCCGAATGTCGGTGATACTTAGAGGCAGATGAAGTTACAGCAATGTAAGTTTCGTTCTCAACATTTTATGGGTTCATAATCTTTGGTTCCAACCTTCAAATAATAAACTCCCGCCCCCTTCCTCACAAATGAAGATCAATTCGACAGCGGACATGCTTCTCTGTCAGTAAAAAAAACATATCACAGATGCAGATACATAAATTGGTATCACAGAAAAAAAGTATCTTTGAGTATTACACAGACGTGTTCTGTCTTCCCCCTCATGATGGAAATCACTGCGTATTAGTACAGAGGTCACAAACGCGAATCACCAGTGCCTGGTATGTAAGTAAGAGACAATCATATAAAACATGGGTTGCGAAACACAGAGTGATGGCTACGAGACACCGCCGTACTAAAATCTGTAATGCTTACTGCGAAAAGTACCACCGAAAATGCAAATGAATATGAATTTTACCGTCCACCAGCAATAAAAAAATTCTCACTGAGGGCTAGCGCACGCATGAACTGTGAAAAAGTTACGCCAATTCCTGGAAAAATTCTAAATTTACGCAGAACGCAACGCGATATGACGACATGGGTAAAGATAGAACTGAATCCTCCTCCATCTTCAGCTCCGTCTCTTATGAAGCTGTGGTCTCAAAGTTTTTTGTGGAGGGGAATTTTTTACCCATCAGTCAACCGACCCTCGTTACATATCGCTTCATGACGTGGCTGACGACATGCTTTGATACACTTTTCGTAGCTCGTATCCTGGTTCATGAAATTGTCCATGTCATACTATGAGTAATATTCCGTAACTGTGATCATGATTCGTGGCACTGTTCGTGACATAATATGACGGATGTTACACAGATTGTGTATATGTTCGCGACATGATTTGCGAAGGGCTGCTCATAATTTACGATACTCACTGCGCGATTCGCTGCATAATCGTGGTGGGTGAGAAGTTTGATGGATTTTGGAAAGTTTTTGCCAAGTTTAACGAAGTTCTGTATGAAGAGATTAAGAATGAGAATATGTATTATGCGAACAGGTTCGAGATTATACATCGTCGTCTGTTGACATGAATGGTCGGTATATCAGTTGATCTTGCTGGTTGGTCTGATTCTTTGTTCTAGAGTAGACGAAGCTGATGCCTCATGTATTTTTTCTGGTTATTCTTCATCCATCGGGAAACAGTCCCTCATCACGTGTAAGGACATATTATCTGTGTTCCCTTCCCGCTGCCGAATATGGCTTGTTAGATTTTCTCATAGGACTTATATGTTTTGCGTTTGCACTATATTATAAATTAATGAGTAAAAGAGATTTGGACGGCTCTTAACAGCGAGGTCTTGAGAGCCGACGAGGGTGATTGAGATGAGTATTGAGCAGCGCCGGAATGAAAGGGTGGGGGAAACGGGAGATTCCCGAGAAAACCCGCCAACCAGCGGCATCGCCCGGCACGATTCCTACATGCGAAAATCCGGGTGGGACCCAGCCGGTAATTGAACCCGGTTCACCTTGGAGGAGTAATGCATTATGGTTTGCTTTAATATTCACTTTAATTTTTCTCGAAAGTTTTGTTAATGTTATCTTTCTCCCTGAAACAGACAGCACAAAACCACATGTTGTTTGCCTCTTATCGTTCTGAGTGATATGCAGACGGATATTTGTCATCAAATGCATAGTCTCACTAGTCGAAGAAAAATTTGGTTTTTTGTTTGTTTCTAATTTGTGACCCCTGACCCTTTTCCAATTAGATAATTCTAGATCCATTATTATTTATATAAACACAGATATATAGACGATAGTATCTTCAGATTTTCTATTTACCCTGGGCCCCCTGCTGGTGCGAACAGAGCTTAAGGGTTTTCCCAGGTGCTCCCATGTTTTTCTTTAAAAATAAATTAAAAATACATTTGTATGTTTCTACTTAATTAATGAGTTGACATATTCATGCGGACGGCCACTCCTCCATTCTGAGTAAAATGCGTACTGATTCTTAGCCGAAAAATTCCTTAAGCCTCGATCTCTTCCACTGGAAAATCTGGTTGGTTGCACTGCGTTTCCAACAGATGACACAAGAAAATGAAAATCTCCCATGCAATTCTCGCCTGGAGTATGGTGTGCAGATGCGATTATGGAAGACTGGTGTCCAAGCAGAGCCGGCTGCCTTACTCACGGGACAATATCTGACACTCCCAGCCAGCTGGAGTAGTAAGTGTGGTGAGATGAGATGACTGTAGCATTGGCGGAATGCAAGGGTGGGGGGAAATGTGAGTTACTGCTGAGATTTGGGGTGTTCCTAAAAGGTATGGACGTCTACACAGTGAAGGGTGAGACGAGGTGTGGATTGAGCTGTAATTAATTGTTGAGGCTAAGAAAATATAAAGTACCGCAAGAAAATTTTGTTGCAGATGGCAAAGTATGCCAGTTTTTGAGGTATGGTTTTGGAGGAATATTTATCACCGTGGTGTTAAGAGCCGATGAGGGTGAAACGAGAGCAAGGGAAACAGGATTTCTCCAAGAAAGTCTGGTAGCCAGCATCACCATCGCCTGGAACTATTCTCATGTGCTAAAATCCTCTGATGCATATACTGGTGATCGAAACTGGCTCTCTGTTTCGGCGGTGCAGGGGAGAGGTGTGACAGCAGAGGTGTGAATACCATTAGTTGGCCCCGAATTATGCTGCAGGTAGGCACAAATGGCAGGACTGTGTTTTGGCATTAGATGAGAGGCTAGCGCTGCGGTCCTGATGTATACTTGTGCGAGCTTATTTCCTACCCCCCTCCCTCAAAAAAGTATGGAAGAACGATTTCCGCTTCTACCGAGAACATATTTTGTGTTTTGTAGCTGAGAAATAGTGTTTGAGAGAGGGTTTTACAGTACTCAATAGCCAAGTGTTCGCGGGTGTTTTTGCTTTACACTATTTACGTTATATTTTATCGGTGATGTTATTTTTTCCTGTTAGTCGTGACTACAAAATTTTCACTACTAGTGTGATACTCGTAACGGTTTATATTTATAATAATTTTTATCCAGTCGCAACTACAGATTTTACAGTTTATTGTAGGTAAAATTATGTAAAAAAAAATTTTCTGTCTGTGGTGGAATCGAACCTAGAGCTAGAATGCGAAGGCAATGAAAATGGGAGTTCTTTAAAAAAATCCAGCCGGTGGCAGCATCGTCCGGCACAATTCCCACATGCAACATTTTGAGATCGAAACCACCAGGATTCTTACCAGGCTTACTATGTGTGCTGAGGGAATGACCCTGTTGTTCGTGATAGAAGGCGAGCACTCTAGCCACTGAGTCGTAGTGGCCCCCCTCTTTTGCTGTGTCGTGGAAGATGTCACTGTTGCAAAATGGGGCTGGGAGCTTTCTTCACTAGGGGCCTGAACTGATGTGTTTAAATCTTCAAAATTTTGCAGTTGGCCATGCCTTCTGACATAAGTTATAAACTCCTGCAGCTCTATTTTATCCTTAGAATGGTAAAAGCCCTCATGTGCAGGTAATATGTTTAAAAAAAATTTCAGAAGTGTATTTATTATGTATGTGCTTTCTATATATATATATATCTCTTTGTGGCATCGTGCAGGTCCCTTAGGGTGCAAGTCTGTTAGCGAGTATCACGACTCTTCGTGGGCATGAAAGAGGTGTCAGACCTTGTGTGCACGAAGTTTATCGCAAAAATGATCACCGATAATAGAGGATCTGGATACTGCTTCTATCCCTTCCAGAATTTATCATGGGTATAGTTTGATACACCGGCACGCCTGGGCTGAAACATCGTAAATGTGTATCTGGCCCTCATGATAGACTAGAATTGATTTATCATCGGTATTCCGAATATCGTATCACATCGCGTTCTGTGTATATTTGAAATTTTTCCAGGACTTCGCAAAATTTTTCACCGTTCTTGCATGCACTAGCCCTTCGTGAGACGTTTTTCTATTAGTGGTTGAAAAGAGTTTATATTCACTCGCAGTTTCAAGTGATAAATTTTTTTTCGCAATAAGCACTTAACATTTCTGCGGAATTGTGTCTCATAGCTGCCACGATGTGCTTCGGAACCCATTTTGCTTATGACTGTGCCTTGCGTACATGGTTTGGCGTATATGCACTACTAAAGAGGTGTTTATTGAAGGGGGGG
>NQII01000238.1:732389-773218 GCA_002778355.1 Clitarchus hookeri | reverse complement strand
GTTGGTTTAGGTAGTGGAGGGGGTTGCGCGAGGGCGACTGATTGGTCAGGCTATGGTAAGTAATTGGTGGTGTAGTGCAGCTGTCCCTTTTCTAGTTAATCTAACAATTTACTTAGCATATAGCTATGGGAGAGGTAATCGGCTGTGTAGTGCAGCTATCCCTTTTTCTAGTTACTCTATAAACTAAATTCGCATATGGCCATGGGAAAGAAAATTATTTTTTACCTGCAGCATTACAGACGATTTTTTTGTGTTTTAAAAATCGGGGCTACATGATGAACTGGTATTATTTTCAATGAGTTATTCCGAATATCGCAATGGAGTCCTGCTTCCAAATATGTATCGTTCTGTTTATATTTGAAAATGTTAGGGGACTGTGCATAATATTTCACCGTTGATGCATGCACGAGCTTTCGGTGAGACGTTTTTATATTGGTGGTAGGCGGTAAAGTTTATATTCATTCACATTTTCGGGTGCTTATATTTTTTTAGCAATAAGTATTACATATTTCGGATATGTAGTTTCTCATAGCCGTCACGATGTGTTTTGCAAGCCTTTATGCGTATGACTCTCTCTTGCGTACATACCAGGCCTTGGGGGTTCGTGATTCTGACCTCTGAAGACCCACTAGTGTCGTAGACACTGTGATTTACACCTTGAAGGGGGAAACAACATAATTGGGTAATAATCACAGCTATTATTTTTCCGCTCGCTCATGAAATATTAAGGAAGTAATATGAGAGCTGAAATTTGATACCTGCATCTGTGATATCTTTACTGATATAAATGCACATCCATGGTCCAAGTGATGTTTGGTAAGGGCAATGTTTCCTATCAATTGATAATAGGAACGAAACTTTATTTACTTTTACCTTTGAACTTTAATGGCAATGGTGATTTCATACAATAATTGTGGTTTTATTGGACTGTGTCCATTGCTGACCATGAGGCTAAATAAAAATCTCACACACACACATATAACTCAGAAAAACAAAAGAGTTATATGTGTGTTTGCAAGATTTTTTTTTAGTCTCATGGTCGGCAATAGACACAGTCCACTCAAACCATCATAATAAAATTATTAACATATAAAATTCTGAGCATTAATCTTACCCTGTTATAGCTTTATTCGCTTCGAAATATCGACAATATTCGGAAACAAATTACGTAATACCCATCTGTATCGGCAACTAACTAATACACATTCGTTATAAAAGGGGGTTGGGGGACTCTTATTATCTTCCATGCTGCTGCTTTAATTTATTTTAATGGAAGTATATTACTTTCAGGCATCACCTCTTTCTACCCGAATGAAGGGTTTACGTGCTTTATGAAAATGTGTGCTTAGTGTCTTCCACAATTTCTTTATCCATGCAGTTCTTCGCATTATATTAGTGTACGGCGTGAATTGTATGTGCAAAAATATACCAATGGCATTTGTATGTAAAAATGACAGCTTATGAAAAGGCTTGAATATGGAGAGAATAAGTGATGGAGCTTTTCGATATGCATGTTTCTCATGTTATTGGGCTGGTCTGTTGACGAATTGAAGGAAAAAGTATTGATCGGCATTCCTAAAACAAATTCATACAACACATGATGCGAACTGTGATAGACATAACCATTTTCTCTGTATTGTATTTGCCAGTGCAGGAAATATTTCCACACAAATATCGATTATAATTATATTTTTACCCGCTGAGATTTTTTGTTTTCTTTCGGAGTAGAGGACGGATCAGATTTGTGATCGCACGAAGACGAAGTCCCCTGCATCGATGTGACGTGAGAAAACATGACTTTCTGTCATTCGTCATCCTATGTTGGGCATAGACAAACTTACGTGTTCGGTTTGTCTCCTCTCAAAGAAATTAAATACATATTTAAAAAAAAAAGTTTATAGGAACTGTGCAGGCTAGAAATGTTAATTTTATAGACGAAGGGAAAAAATAGCAATTGCAATGGATGCCTTTGTTCAGTGTGGGCAGAAGGGAGCCTGCAGTAATGAGATAAAAATTCTGTGCGTATGAGTATGTGAAATTTTATGGTTTTGGCACATTTGCTTACGTCGATATTTAGCATTAATTCAAAAATTTTTATTTCTGGGCTTTCTGTACCGGAATGAATAGTGTGGAATATTTCTGTACTTAGCTCTGGAAACTTGCATCTCTGGAACAAATCTTTGAAATTTTATCTTACATGTCGGTCATAAGGGAAGATGTCGTGACGTCTGCCTTCACTCATGTGTGTTTGTGTGTGCGCGTGATAAGCTGATGCCTTAAACAGATGCCATGGAGGAAGGAGGGGGGAGTGTAGGAATACAGCAGTGTCGAGCAAGTGATTAAATTTTTGTCATTCTCAAATATTATTTTTTGTCAAAGGCAAATATATTACTCGAGACTGTAAATTATGATCATCTCAGATCCAGAGTTGAGCCCCTCCGAGTGTTCATGGGCGGTTTTAGCTTTACGCTCTTTATATAACATTATTTCTGAATTGTTATTTTTTTCCTGTCAGTCGTGACTACATAATTTTCATTGCTAGGGTGATACTCGTAATGGTTTCTATTTATATAAACTTTTTTCCAGTGGCAATTAAAGATATTACATTTGATGGTAGCTAAAATTATGTAAATTGTCTTTTTCTGTCTGTGGTGAATATAAATTTGGTAGATGATGTAACTTTCATAAGTGATATCGAAAGTTTTATTTGTGGAATCGTTATTATTGCAGATTTTAGAGTTGGTATAAAAATACAGTTTTTTCTTTCATAAATTATTTAGATTTATAATTTTTAATAATTAAATAATAAAAAATAAAAAAGGCGGCAGTTTTGCAAAATTCAAATTCATGTTGTACGAATTTTAGGGATTGTGCTTTGTTGACAAGTGCTAAGGACTGCAACGTGAATGATGATAGACTATAGCTTGTTGGAGAGAGTTTTACAAGATGACTTTAAACAGGGTAGTCGTTAATCTAATGGGTTATTCGTTGTACGTCTTACTTTATCATGTGGATGTTCAGGTGGCTGGGTTATGTTATGGAATTTAGTTTAATTGTGTTCGCGGTGAAAGCAGGACTGTTGCAGAGCAGGTAATGGTTTATGACATACATATTATGGATTTGTCGGTCATGCATCCAGCAGAAGTGCCATCGATCGAAGTTGGTACAATGCCATCGACTTCTTCGGTTGAGTTTTTTTTCGCGGTTTTCGTCCACACGACGAAATGACAGTGCCATTTCTTACTGCGACAACTGTTTCATCGGCCGTACCATCCAGTTCCTTGCCCGTGTCATATCCAGCTGAGATACCTGCTTAATCACCTCTGCCAGAGAAAACTTATCCATGCAGCTAATGCGATAAGGCATTTTTGCACCAACAAAGTGCACAACAGCAGGAAATTCAGGGATGTATAAAGAATCCCAACCCCAACCACATCAAATATCTGTGCTTATTGTGCAGGTCGATGTTCTACCACAGCGATACTTTCTGCAAACATATGAGGCCATGCAAAGTTTAACTGCAGGCCTCATCGATTGTTCGGTGCCAGTTCTGCAAAATAAAGTTCTTGAAACCTCCATCTACGGTGTGACGGATGGTAATTACGATCCTATTGCGTCTCATGGACCACCACCTTCATACAGATTCTGAATGACTAGCCCTCCAACTCATCGCCGGGTATTTCTTTGGTTTACGCTCACTTTCGACGGCTAACCCGACTGTGTAGAGCACTGTAGTGCCGTCGATTCTGCCGTGAAGACTTTGCTTTTAAGGTCGCCGCACGACAGCACGAAGGTCATGAGTACCAGAATACTTGGTGTCCTGTTAAGATGTATAAGGGTGCACATGAATAAATTTGCGTGCTTTGGTAGTATTTGAATAAATAAATTTAAAACAATTTAATATTTTATTTTATATCATAATCTTATACCGTTACTACACTACTATAAATTTATTTCATTCAACTATTCAATGATTTAAACATTAAAAAAGCAGATAATATCTTTGCTTATCGATGCCTACATTTATTCTCGGAGCTATAAATGATACTTGAAAACTGAACATCACGAGCCTAGCCCTGAGAGTTCGCAAATTTTATCGTTCCATCCCTATAAATATTACTAGATTAGCTACCGCGCTTACAATCCTGACATGCGAAAATGTATTTTGCCCTATATTAATTTAAAATGAATGTAAAAATAATAAATGTGGTCATAGGCACATAATATAATTAAATATTCAGATCCGACTAAAAATACGAGTTCCATGATGTGTCGCTTGCCTTTAAACAGTTTTTGTTTATTAATTTAAACAAAAAAAATAATGCTCTATGCTTGGAACAGACGCGATCATGGTCATAACACATGTATGCATTAACTGAAATAATATATAAATATAATATACGACCAAATATGTATAAAACAATATGATTTATACATTCAATGTTTAAGTATTGGTACGAAGAATGCAACAAGTTCGTTTATATGCCTAATATAAAATATTTAAGCTCTTCCTACCATCTGGTTTTCATTTGGCAGAATGGATAGTGTGCACCTTGTGACTAAAGAGTCGTGGGCTCAATTTCACTGCCTCCGTATGATATATAAATTTTTTAAATGTTATCAGCTGTATTGGATGAGGAAAAATTTTACATCGTTTAAATTGTATACGTCTATTTTGCATTACAATCACATGCTCGTTACATAAGATTGAATTGTTAAATATTTGGACATATTTCAAAAATTACATAAAAGAAAATTTAAAATAATAACCTTTTAATTATTTATAGACGCACCAATTCCAATATGTAGGATAGATCCATGCTGCCTCGCACAAGCCTGTCGTTGCAAACTCAAGGTCTCGTTACCTGAGTGTGATGAAGTGGTTCACAGAATTTTTTGGATGATTGTTGGAGGTGGTGGGACGAAGAGGAAGGGTTTCATTGTCGCTGTATGAGAGGTAGGTAGTGTTGCACGGAGAACATACATATTGATCATTTCAATATTATTTCCGATGCTTGGGACCATGTCATAAATCCTTTTAGATACTTATCGAAGTAATAATAAATGGGTCGTATAGAGGTTTTTGGTGGTGGCGGGTTGGTAAGGGGGCAGGGATTATGGTAAGTTGGGGTGACAGGACTGTGGTGGTTGGGTCGTGCGTTGGGGGGGATACATATTAAATCCAATATGGTGGTCCTGTGTTTGGGTTACATTGTTTTATAATGGTTAAGATATCGCAATCGTATGTGTATTAAAAATAGGAATATAAATATAAATGTTCATTTAAAAAATATTTTTAAATAGTTTAATTTTTTTGGATCTGTAGTCTCGCCTGTTGGTGTTGGAGGGGATAAGTATAACTCAGCGTTGTCCACCATAAATATCGTGGCGACAAAACTTTCTTTCCATTACTTAAAAAAAAATATATATAAACAAATTCATAAAACTAAAAAACAATTGTGATCTGCGATGATGCTCTTGCTATATATTTTCTATGCAATTGGGAAATAATTATTAGAAATGTAATATGCGGTCAATATTTTAAGTTGTTAATAAAATAGTTATTTAATAAAATAAATTTTTATGTAAATTATGTTTATTTAAAGAACTTTTGAGGTTATGTATCGCTGAGAAAGGGTATACGAGCGCGACATCCGCTTGAGGCGTCAACTAAGATGGCTAGTGGCTAACGCAATTTTCCACATAAATGACGAATGAAAATTTCCCAAGCAGGCCTCCGAGCTGTCCGGTCACCATCTGCTTCTTGACTACTACCTGGTCATGCACTGTTCTCACGCCCCACAAGTTCGCTACATATATCTTTATGCAATAGTTCACAGACAGAGGAGAAGAGGGGCCTTACCTTTGTACTTCGTTGGAGAAGATTCTTGGAAGGAGATGCCGCTGATATAAAGCCACAACATAAAACATTTAAAATTTAACACTTCTAGTTATTTGCTGCAGTCTCCAGGCATCTTCTGAGTAGCCTACTAGAGAAAATATGTGCATAATTTTCTTTTCTTCAGATGCTAAGAATCATAATTTGGAAAATAAAAATTAAGTAAATATTTAAAAATAATAACATAACCATTTTTGTTAAAACCTAGCTAAACGTTCTCTCAAAAAATATTATATAAGCACAGGTATCATTACAATATGATCACCAATGGTATTTGAGTGTGTGGTTTGAAAGTATAATGACTGCGATAAATATATATAGATTAGAAATCAATAAAGAAACATAAAAATATCTACACGAATCAGAATTGTCCTTACGATATCTTATATGCACCAAAATGAAATAAAATAAGGTTTAAACATAAGCTCGAAAATTGTTTATTGTAATAACATTGAAGAGATAAAGAACAGACCTGCAAGTAGATATACTACTTATTTCACAAAAATGTTCGTTATCATTCACACTTTCTTAAAATTTAGTAACTTTTTGTTCAAAACTGCCCTCAGAATTGTCATTTTTCATCTACTTCTTAAAATGTCGATATTTAATAGCTCATTCACCCATATTAAATGTATGCACTATCGGGCTCGAAATTCACAAATTGCAAAATATTATTTTAAAAGTTTTCACTTAATTATTTTGTGTGAAGAACTAAGAATAAATCAGAATTTATAATTAAGAAAACCTGCACAAGCCTTGCACGAACCATGCACGAGGGTATTTGAAGCAGTTTTAGCCAAAATCCATGTAATACTGGACTTTCAATGAATCTCAGCAATTAAAGGTTCTTCAGTTCATTTATTTTGATAATTCAATATCAAGCACGTGATCACTTTTCCTTTGTCAGAAAAAACTATATATAAAATCGATGTCAGAATAAATTCGTTAAGAAAATATTGTCAGAAAATAACTTTCTGAAAAAATCTGCTAGAAAAACTTAGTTAGAAAATCTTTATTAAAAATTATTTTAGTAAATATTTCTCAGAGAAATCTGTTATTAAATATTTCTCAGATATTCATTTTCAGAAAAGTTTTGTCAGCTTTGTTACATCTTCCTTAGAAATCTCCTGATTTTCTGATTTTTTTAAATCAGTATAAATCAGAAAACTTTAAATTTATCACAGTTACTGTCTAGATTTACAATATTTATTATTATTTTTAAAACACAAATATATAATTTTTAGAGTTACTAATCATCTCAATGATACACTAGTAATTGAATATGAACTTTGCAAAGCATTTCTTAAAGACAAATATCACCGTACAATTCGAAAAATATACATAAGAATAATAAAACTTATCTGCCAATCTTACACAATGAAATATCAACTGCATAATTCTTAATAAGTGTGTTATTATATTAAATGTATTACTAGATATTCCAAAAAATTTAGTTTTTAATCGATTACCTACAGCACAAATCAAATTTATAAAATCACGAAACACGATTTTATAAATTACACTAATCTTGTCAGAAATCAAATCAATGAATTCTTAAACAAACTAAGGAAAAAATTATATTATAAAATATAAACATGTTGATAATAAGAATGTGAATATAGTTATGTTAATGTTGAGTACATCATAATAACTTCACTAAAAGTCTCATAATCTCTCGTTTTAATAATTTAAAACTTCTATATCTCGAGGTTAATGTTTCCCAGGTTTTAGTTAAATAAAACTGTTAATGATGGTAATGCATGTATCTTATACCCATCGATGAAGAAAAAATTGCTTAGTTTTGGTTAACTAACTGAAGAATAGAAAAATATATTTGTTGGTAACTAATCAAATCTTCAGTTTATAAATTATCTAAAAATGTATTCAATGAACAGAGCAGCAATGTAAAGCGTTACTTTTCCGAAGATAAAGAAAACATTTTTATCAGAAAATATCGTCATAGTTATTCCGATAGTCGAAAAATAAATATGCAAAAATTAATTTATTAAACAAATGAGAGGTATACAACACACTCCATGAAACATATATTATCAATAATAATTGTAAATATGCAAAATATTTGGGTGAAATTTAACACTAAATACTTAGCAGCATGTCATGAATTATGCTTGAAAACTAATGCCTAATTAAAAATTAATGTCTTTGAAAACTTTCGATACTTTATTTAAACTTGATTCATGGTGGTACTCTACAGCACTAGATTTATCTTCTGGTGCAATGTTAAAGAAAATTAAAAATAAGTTTATTTATTAGCGGTTATATGATCTCAATTGTACAAAAGTAATTTGTGGTGGAATACACCAGTGTTCTAAATATTTATTAATGTAAGAAACCAACATCTAAAAGGTTTTGATACAAATCAACAATCTAACTATTTATTTGGGTGCCAAAAAATGGGTGAGAGCTGTCCCAATATTTGCCTCATGGAGGCATTACATGTTTTAGTAGAAAGCAATGATTTTAAAATAAATTTCCAGTGAAACAAAATTTTGCATATCAAAAATCAATCTGATCATGGTTATTTCTAAAAAGTTTGTTTGTACTATATGAAAGAATTACATGATTTACATAAAGATTTTCCATTGACTCCAGAATTTACAGGAATTCAAGGTACAATTGATTCAATTCTCTTAAACAATCTTTACAACATAAGTATATATGTAATTAATTATTGTAATTTATAACAATTATTACCTATGAGATAAATTTTTCTAAATTCTATAAAATGTTGAAGTTTGATAATTTTGATTGGTAAAATAAATTCAAAGATTAAAATACCGAACTCAGAAAGAAAACGTCTGATATTTTTGTAAAAAGAAAATCTACTAAGTAAGGAAAGACAAAGTGATACGGAATTCTATTGAGAATATTAAGAAGAGAGTTGATATAATAATAGTTTCTGATGGAAATGAATGTAAGAACTAATAGCAAATAAAATTAAACTTCAAATCAAGGATATTATTTATTGAAAACCTTGTTGCTATGTCATTAGTAAAAATATTCAAAATAGATACAATTTACGTAAAAATTATTTGTTTGAACGTAAAAAAAAAATTTAATTTCCATTGTAACATAATGAAGAACAAACAAAATGAAAATATTGAATTATGGTTTCAGGATTGTGTTTATTTAATTTACGTTATTAATTCTAACGATATCGTGTAATTTAAAAAAATTAATCATTTGTTTTGATAGTAGCAAATATTTATGAGATTCCCCAAAAAAAAAGTGCTTGGGGAAATATGAGACGGACGAAATAAGTTACATAAGATTGTGTACGATTAAGGTGAAAAATGCACGGCACGGCGGCTTCAATTGGCAAGATTCAAACAATACAGTTTTATTCTTTGAGTGTTTTTTCATGAGTCACAAATACACATCTATATGTAATTTATCAATAAGAGAAACCACAACGATTTATTTTATGATTATTCGTGAGTTGAAACTTATTTAAGCAAAAAAAAAAACTGATATAAAATACACTTCTACGTTTTATGTTAGTTATTATTTATTGCATGTTATATAGAGAAGAATGAACCTAAATTGGTGACGACGACGTGATGCCAAATGGCAAAGACAATAAAACAGGTGGGTCTGAAACTGAAAGTAACGATTTAGAAATACCTCGTGTTGCAGTTAAAATAAAGTCAATTTTGAGAAAAAATAATAAGTTGTGGTTCATGCAAATAGAAGTTCAATTCTTCACTGCTGGAGTATAAACAGAATATACAAAATTTAATCACGTACTAAGAACATTACAGCTGATCTAGCAAAACTCATTTTTGGTTTCCTATGCAAACCCTTATCGCTTTTTTCCATTCACAGACTTAAAAGAAACGTTTTATTTAAGATTAAGAAGAATTTGAGGGAAGGGAAGTAAACAAACTACTCTCAGAATTAGAACTACGAGACGAAAAACCTTCCCAGTTGCTGAGTAAAATGCGTAATCTAGCTCACACACAAGTACAAGACGATTTTTTAAGAACCATTTTCATTCAGCGATTGCCAATCACTTTGCGTTCAATTATAGCATTTAGTTATTATAGTTAGGACTATTTGGCTTACATAGTAGATATAATAATTAAATATACTAATCCAGGCAAATATGTTTATAGTTCTTGAACCAGTAAAATGACTATCAGTCAAACTTACTCTCAGAATCCTCCAAACTATGCCAATAGTTAGATTGTCACGTCTAGAAAATCAAATAGCACAGTTAATAACTTAGATAAATGAATTAAGAACAAGAACAAGCTCACGGTCAAGAAATTCTAGATCACGCTCATGCTCGACACAGAGGTATAATCCCAAAGGGTCGTTTTGTTGGTATCATTTTTAATTCGGCGATAGCCCCAAGGAATATTGCGCACCATGTTCATGTCGTTATAAAACTAGCAGCAATACTGACACATCTGAAAACTAACATGCTCCATGCTGTGTTTTAGAAATAATTTTTTCTTTTTTATTTGCTATTTTTCTCGATTTTATAATAATTGCCAAGTGTTGGGGGTGGTGAGAGTGTTAAGTGGGGGGAGGCGGGAGGAGCGAGGAGTAGAGTAGGTTGATCAGCGAGGAGCAGGGTAAATGTTATAAAATCGAGAAAAGACACAACAAATTTCTTAAAGATCGAGTAACATATAACATTAGATCCTCTTCCCTTGATCAACCATTTACTGCATCATCTCACCGCCTTCCACAAAAATTAATCATTGGCCTTACATAACAAATTTTCCCTCCGCCCGTACCAAACCACCGTATCTGCCCACTGGCTATTAAATTACGTCTTTAACACATATCTTTTCCCAGTGATATGTAGTTTGCTAGTTATTTGTTTTTTTAGAATCTACCAGCAGAGAGCACCCATGTCATTTATTTCCATTTTTTTTCTTTTGGCGGTGAGACACTCCTTCATACCAGGAGTATAATTCATTTCTACTATTTTAATAAAAAGTTAAATTTGTATCATCTATCATTTTTAGAACATAAATTAAATATGTAATATTTAATTTATATGTATTTACAACTTTGCACATACATACTAATATTTATTTGCGGTAATTTTTTTCGAAGACAGGAAGAAATCATATCATTTCGTAATTGGTTTGTATACACTGGTTCTCAGCTGTATATAATCAATCGAATCCAGTGTCCAGCCAGAGCCATTCGTCATTATTTTTCTTCTTCTCGGCACGCCTACTTTATGCTATTTACAACTCTCTCTTCGATGTCATATATATTATAGATATGTACATTTGAGGTCTTGAATGACCTTCTACAATGTTCGTTCTAGTTCGGTTTTTTTTTCGAGTAGAAACATTCCAGACATTATTATATTTTAGATATACAATTTTCCCATCTCTTATGTAAGTTAATTTATTAAATTTTGTTTAATATTTGACAGGAACGAGCAACATCTTTCGACAAAGCTCTCAGATTCGGAGCAACGTAGTCTTTCAGAGGGCCCCTGAATGTACATTGCTTCTGAACAAATCCATTTGCATTATGTTTGCTTAGAACATGGGCATGATTTAGATCAGGAGATTTGCACTGCTTGACATGGTAGCGATATGCTTCATGGCGTATTTTTCCCCTCATAGTTTTTTGTATTATAACTCTTGAATTTACTACCACACTTATGAAAACCAAGAGTCAAGTAAGTCTACCCTCTCTTCTTCATGCATTTTCCACTCTTCTTGTGCCTACATGCATTGATACTTCTACTGTGCGTCTCACCAAAGTAGCGATACGATCGACCCAATATCGGCAGCGAATTGTTCATACTGTCCACATGCGCGTCCTCACTTACCGATGGTGCCATCATTGTATCACCACATATTGTGCTAGGCAGCAATGGCATGTTTAAATCATCATTACACACTGCAGTACTTACATCCATCACTGGTTAGTGGCGACGAAAATATACAGTTTTGCTTTGCGGTTTATGGATAAAGTTTTTTGCATATTTTCGTATGTCTACATAGATAGCCAGTACGAGCAAACAGACGAAAACACTTTTCACGCTTATATGCCATGAGGGACGGATTCGTCTTGCATTGATACTTTTCGTGTTGTCATAACATTGCTACTATTCGCAAAGGCTTCATCATAGTACATACATCGAAGTCTTGACACTGTTGGCCCAGGTCGCGATGACGATGGAGCTGCTGTACTTTGCACATGCCAAGTCGATTGTCTTGATGGCACCATGCCCAAACACAACGATGGTGTAGCTGCTGTCATGCTCGAACATGGTAATGGTGGTGCTGGTGCAGGCAATCCACAGAAAGTGGTTGGTACCACACCCGAAGAAAGCGATGGCGATGCTGCTGTAAGTGGTCAACCCGATTAATCTGGAGTATCAGGATACATTATGGATGCAAAATATTATGTCGACTGTACAAGTTAGATGAGACGATCCATACCTCTACTATTTTGTCGATGGAATGGTAATCCCAACAAGGTGCCCTCTCCTTTATTCATACCTGTCACATTCGCATCCCCCTACTTCTGTCCGTGCAAACCTTCTTTTCTTCCCTCTGCAACACCCACATACACCTCTCTGCCCCTCCCTTCTACCAACATCTTCCTACCCTCTCACTTTCCATTACACCACACCCCCTCTCACCACTCACCCATTCCCCCCTTCCTCTCAGCCATAAAAATCTCACTCCCTGTTTCAAACTGTAGTCATCTATACATTCCCACGTCCATCCGTACGAAACCATGCAGGTTTCGTCCTACCTCAGTATTACCCCAAAACATAAATAGGTTATGTAGCATAAGAAATATGTGAATTTTTTAGAGGTTTCTCTAAGGAAAAAAAATGCTAGTCTAACGAGTTAGGGTAAAATTAACAACATTTAAATCGTTTATAGACACAACAATTAATTTTACCGATAAATACATAATCGTTATATCAAAATAAATTATTCTATCTATGTTCATGTTTTTAAGAAAAAAGATGTTCTTCGGAACCAATGTCGGCGTGACATCTTGTCTAGTCGTAGACAGCAGATTTAAGGTGCAAGGACGAGGCGAACCATTTGCGGAGCAGCTGTGTGTTCCTCCATGCACGTGTCCAGTCAGGATCTGACCTGTCGCAGGTGTGACAATGCTGATCGTCGTTAAGTTTCGTCAGCTTGCGCAGCGAAGGACAGCCATTTTCGAATTGCACGTCGATGATTTCAACTTCGTTTTTGCACAAGTTGATGAGTCATTTTGTTCTGTTAAGCCCCGTCACGTATATGGGCTTGCGGATAATGCATCAGTAAGTAAAGCAGCACGTTTCCTACTTGATGGTATGGAATCTTGCATTCATACCACTCCAGTCCATGGTGGTACTTGGTCAGCCAGTCGTTCGTCTTCTTGCTTTTCTCGCCCAACAGTTTCCACGAATAAGGGGGTGGAAGGAGTCTATGCTCATTTTGCCATCATAGTTGGACACTGGGATCTCCTTGAGCACCTAACCGCTCTGGCTCTGGAAGCCTTGCAGGTTATATAACATCCTGATACAAACTGTGGAGCGAACTAGAGACAGATTTGCTTAAATATACTTAGCTCACCATGTTTACCAGCCCCGAAAAAAAGTCGTAGCTCACTACTCGGTCGTGCAAAATTAAAAAAAGTATACATCTCTATGCAGGCATGATTTCCTTGGAAATGATTTCTATACGACTATCCATCACACCATTCGGAATTCGCTTATTTGGTTTAGATGTGTCGAAGAGTAGCAATGGTGCCTTTTCACGAAACCTTTCTGGGCTGAGTACGGGGTTGAACTCGCGCCCATAGTAGAAGGCTTGAAACTATGTATACAGATAATGCGGCCAAGTAAATCCTTTTTGGTCATAGGAGGTGTTCAAATACACCTACGGATAGCTTTCACTCTTCAAAAAATGTTTTACATTCTGGACATTGCAGTGGTCGAAGGTCGATTTGTCTGCCGAGATGTTGTGTTGCTTGTTCGTTTGAAATTTCAGTATGACATAACGGGGTTTTGTCGTGCTTTTAAACGTTTTCACGACCCAGTGGTTTCACATGGTAGATGACAAAACCGGGCAAGTAACCAAACTCCAGCTCCTGAAGATTATGTCGATGATTTTTTTCTATCTTAATGTTGTTCAGTTAATTCATG
Source organism: Clitarchus hookeri (assembly GCA_002778355.1). Taxonomy (NCBI): domain Eukaryota; kingdom Metazoa; phylum Arthropoda; class Insecta; order Phasmatodea; family Phasmatidae; genus Clitarchus; species Clitarchus hookeri. Next base: position 759,164 of record NQII01000238.1, on the reverse strand, counting down.
TGTTTGCGGGTGCTTGGATTCACATGGGAAACAAATCATTCTATGTTGGTCAGGGTAACAGTGATGTGCTGAGGGTTTTCTTCTGCTCCCAAAACTGCATCGAAATACGAGGTGGCTATCATTATCACCAGTTCTTGCTTGGCTCCTATAATTAACATCCTATAATCTTCGGCGAAACCCAATAACATCGATAGTGGCATACTACCCTCGAACTTGTCTTCCACGAAGATGGGAACTTGAAGCCGCATTTTATTACCCAAGCCTGCCATTTTTTGCATGTAGATATTGTTAGGCATGAGCGAGAGGTAGTTTTTTATGGTGGAGTTTATGCTCGCATCCTGCATTTCGTCAATAGTAACACCATTCATTTCGTAGATTACTCGCTCGAAAAGTTGGAGTATACCGTTGTGAACGAACATGGAGATCGTAGCATGGGTACCGTACTCTTTTGAGTGTACCTCGGATGCACAGGAACGATTGCGAAGGCAGGTTGTAAATATCTTGGTGTTGTATTGGGTCACAAGTGTCCGCAGTTCCAAGTGTTCTGCATCTGCTCCTTCTCGTAGTTGTAAGTCAGTGTGCAAATTTTCAGGCACAGTCGCAGCTCGAGTGGAGGACGCAAATTCCCAAAACTATTATATTAGTCTGTATATTTTCCACGTTTCACATAAGTTACCAGGTGAGTACTGCGCCCAGTTGTCGTGTCCATGTTGATTACGACAACTTTATTACATTTGGGTTTGGGGGGCAAAGCATCTCTCACGAACAATCCACGAAAATTAGGTACTTTCAATTTGCATGCAAACCGTTCCAAATCCACGTTCGTGAGGGACCCTTTCGATAGAGATTTAATTACGCCTCTTCCTGCTGCATCGCTTTTGCAAACGATCTCATCCTCCTGGGATATAGCCTTTGATAGGAGCCTTGGTCATTTATTTACGCATGGCGATAACTTTCATGTCTGTATTGTCCTTTCAGGCCTCAGTAAACTGCTTCCGTTCGTTCAATGCTGTGTTGACGGCTCGGAAGATATTGCTCACGTCTCCTATTAGGGTCCCAAGTGTAGGCAATAGTAGTGAAAAATCCATGAGTTGATGTTTTCTTGATCATGGAAGCTTTTATTACCTTTCTCACTACTTTTCGTTTCATTTGAACCTTATGCTTACTCTTTGCACCCATGCCTATCTTCACCTTGGCATTCATTACATTGAAAACGCCCCATACTGCCATTATTTCTCTGAGCATTGTATCTGACGATTTTCGTATCTCTTCTGCTCTCTGTGCAAGTATCTTGTCTGCTTGGTGCAAAGCTTGTATATCATTGTTCAGGGGGTAAGCGATGTTGTGTTGCTTGCATGCTTCGTCCAGTGTATTGATGCCCATATCACAGTGTGCCAGCCTCTTAACTATCTTCGTCTTCAGCCCACATAACTTGTGTACGTGAATAAGCAGCTCGATGGGTAGATTGTTGGTTAGCGTATCGGCGATCCTGCTTCCAACTATAGTCTTACCTCTTCGAGACATCGCAGTGAACTGACCAAAAACCTTACAAATTGGCTCATATTATACATTTGTGTTACGGTATAATTGTAGACTTGGAACTGCATGGACTTATCACATATTCAAATATGGCATTTCAAGCAAAATCTGCCAAATAAAGGTTACATGGAGTGACAATTTGAAGAGTGATTATACTGTCAAGAAACATTCGTCTGCCAGAAAATGGGCATATGTAATCACAAAGCTTGTTTATGCTACTTCCTCCTCTTACTCCTCATTCGTATGATATAAAACAAGGAGAAGAAAATAGCTTATAGATCGTCAAGCAAGATGCTACTCAACCCATACACATTTCTGCTGAAGATGAATCCATCTAGTACAAATCACGACATGGAAGCCTATTCCGATTACAGTGTACTGCATCATAACTGGACCTTCAAACTGTGTAAAATAATGTGTGATGCTAAGTTCAATCGAGAAATCCAATGGTCTTAGGTTCGAGAACGTGTACCTATATTCCTAATCTCTCCAGCAACAAAAGTAACTACGCCTTGCCCAGATGCTACAGGCAGTGGATGGTGTGAAATATTTCCCTTGCAGTAATAACGAAGCTATTGTTCCACCGATCGAATCATTGCCAAACTCAGCGTTTATTTTCGACGATGTGGCATGTGAGAAATATACTTGCATTCAGGAATACTTTAGCATTGGATGGCATGCGAAATTTAGACTGCACGTACGTCGACAAGACTTATTTGTACAAATCCAAAGAACTGCTATGTGATAATTTGGAATGTATTGGTGCTGTTTCGCATGCACGCTGTTTCGCAGAACGATGACCAGGTCAATGCAGACATGACATTATCGGATTTTAAGAGTGTGTTCTTTGTTCTGAAAATACAGATATGGATTTTTGGTGATCAATAAATACTGGCCTTAATACAGGTTGTCACAGAGAGTAGTGTCAAGCAGAAGTAAGAAGGTAGAGGACTTCAAGAACTATCCGAAATACCCCTATGTATATTAAGCGATTGTTGACAGTTTAGTGGCTATGAATTTTTTTTAATGTTTTGTGCCTTACTCGTAGTTCCACGAGAAATATTGGTATGGTGACATGAATAAACGTTATTTATGCTTCAATATTTGTTTTGAATTAGATGAATGAATGGCCATTCCAGTGCAACAACATTTACGTTCATCTGTCTTAGCATGGCACTGAGAAAAATATCGAAAAAAAGGAAAGATCGGAAAGCATAGTTTGTCCATAATATTTGGTGACATTAAAAAAAATGTTGACATCAAGTGTTTACGTTACCAACTTCAAAAACGTCCTTGTTTTATAAGCTTTATACCCTGCAGATTTCATTGTGCTACTTCTACAGCTTCATCCTAAGAATGTGATTCGAAAAGCAGTATGTGCAAAATCCTAATTTGTGACAGTAAGTAAAAAAGTGATAAAGCAAATTACATCGTATTAAACATGTATTTATTAGAACAAATTACAAAAAATTTCTAAATGATGACCCTCTTGTTCAATACAAATGTGGCGCCGCCGGAATAAATTCTCTTGCAAGCGCCAAAATTCCATTGCATTATTTTTTATGGTTACTTCAGCGTCTTGCAGTTTTCTTGTTAGTTAATTCCAACTGCGGCATTCTGTGAAGTAAAGAAGCTCGTTGTAATATCCCTACACAAAGAAATCAATCGGATCAGGTCGGGGAACGTTGGAGGCCAGGCTATGGGTCCGCCACGACCAATCCATTTTCCTGGGAACCTTCGGTTTATAAAATTCCTTATGCACAAGGCATAGTGACACAGTGCATTATCATTTTTAAATGTCATGTTTCTGCATATATCCTAATCAAAATCGTCTAGCTGTCCAGGCAAGTTGTTAGTTACAAATTGCAAATAGGATTCGCCATTAATGTAATCTGGTAGTTAAATTGGCTGATTAGCTGGCCGTTTAGTATGCCACACCACAGATTACTACTAAACGTTTCTTGAAAATTGGATCCTCATGTCAAGTGTGGGTTTCCGATACTCCATGTATGGTAGTTATGGACATTAAACACCACATAGATCCGCTTAAAATGGGACTCATCCATCTACAAAATTTGTCCGAATAACATCTCGTTGTCCTCTTTTCTTTGTAACATTTCTTTACAAAACTGCACTCTTCTATCGTAATCGTCTGATCTCAATTGTTGGATATGTCTGACATGGTACAAATTATATCCAACTGCTTGGAGTTTGCGATGTACCTCTGCTTTTGAGATGCCAGTACAGTGACTCACCATTCTGACACTCATCAATGGGCCTCTCTCCGTTTATTAGACTACCGAATCTACCACATCCGGATACCTCAGAGTGACTGTACGGCCAGATCTAGTCCCTGGTATATGACCTTCATGTAGGCATTATGAAAATTAAGACTCATTCGATGGTCAGGGAATCGCTCGGACTGTGCCCCAGCTCTACATTCTACATGCTCTCTGTAGTCTTACTGCATGTAGAGCATTCCCCTTGGATAAAAGTAAAAGTGATGTATTTCTGAGTAGTCACACAATAAAAACATCATGTTCACTCACTTGCAAATTAAATGCTGTTATACACTTGGTGCATTCCAGTCCCTAGTATTTACACCACGCCCATTTGTTATGCAATTCTCAGTTCAGTGCATTGTCCAATGTTTCCAGTCCTTGTTTTAACACAAATTAAATTATTTGCGCACTTCAGCATCAGCGAAAGACTTATGAAACAGCGATGTAACCGTAATAGAAGATGGTAAGCAAGTGACTGACTGCAAAATAAGGACTGGTAAACGGCAGTACCTGTATGTGTCTAACACAATGTAAATTCCAATGCAATCATAACCAACAATCGAATGGTGTTCAGATGCTTGCAAGATAATTTTTGTAGATAGTGATACACACATTTACTAATATTTTTATTTTGTTTTTATCACATTTTTACTTACTCTCACTAATTAGAATTTCGTACACGCTTAATTTCAAATCAAATTCTTAGGTTGAAGCCATGGTAGTAGCAGTATGAAATTTAGAGGGTAAGTAGCTGACAAAACGAGGACTTTTTGAAGTAGGTAAGGAACAAATTTTATGTGAACTTTTATTTAAACGTTACCAAATATTATGGACAAACTATTCTTTCCGATCATTTCTGTGTTTCGATATTTTTCTCAGCACCAAGCTAAGACAGGCGAACATAAATATTGTTGCACCGGATTGGACATTCATTATCTAATCGAAAACAAATATTCAAGCATCTATCACAATTATTAACGTTGCCATACCAATATTTCTCGTGGAATTGCGAGTAAGGCACAATATATAAACAAATTTATAGTCTCTAAACTATTAACAATCGCTTAACATACACAGGGGTGTTTCGGATAGTTGTTGAGGTCCGCTTCCTCGTTGCTTCGGCTAGACACTTCTCCTGGAACATTTTGTATAATGGTAGGTACCGACTGGGATTCGATAAGTTCATTGTCGACCGTCGGGAATGAATTACCGCATATAAAAATTCGGAAAGAGTAGCCATAAGTTGTATCTTGGCCAAGACGAAAATTGAGGTTGTCTTTGAATGATGGAACTTGCGATGCTGGCAGGAAAAGAAAAAAAATTCGAAACGTTGGCGACTCCGAACGATCCGAAGATGCGGTTACTAAACATTTCGTCCACGAAACTGGTAACAGCTTCATCTTGGAAAAACGCATTGTGTTGGCCGATCAGAGAAAGTTCTTTCGCACATACTTGTCTGAGCTCGGGATGAAGATGGAATGTGTGAAGACTGACATCGTTGGCGATTTGATGGCCATGGACGAGTATGTACAGAGAGTAAAAAAAATAATACCACTAGATAAAATGTAGCTACGGCACAAAATGAGTATCTAAAAGAGCTGAAAGATTCCATATAACATACATTCGCTACCTCGATGTCCCGCCTCGCAAAAAAAACTGATATTTATAATCAATACAAGGACATATTGGATGTCTGTAGCAAAAGCCTGGAAAGGATTGAAAGTCGCTTGTCAGAGACACACGGTTAAATCTATAAAATACAGCAACAGTAACAATTTTTAGTCACTGCATTGTTGGACATTGCTAGTGACCTGCATCGAGTAATACAGTCGGTTCGTTCGAAGCATTTGCTCGCCAAGAGAGCTAGATTTGTGCGCGACCTTAAAATCGAAGAAATCTTTAAGCCCATTAATCGACCCCCGATGTACTCAGTGAGAGCGATGGAGCACTCGTCGTGAAGACCAAAGTCGACGATATGCTGAGCCTATGAAGAAAGGGATACATGATGACATACAAAAAGATCAGGTTGATGGATCAGATGAGGATTTAGCACACAAGAAAAAGTTATGGAGGAAAGCCCTGAAATCTAATGATTTGACTTGATAGTACCTACGTTGTACACATCCCATAATAATGATACGACATAAGGTTTATAAAGGCATTATGATAAATGGTTCCTCGGTGCTGATCAAATAGTTTCTATCTGGTTGGATAACCCAAGTAGGCGATCACAAGATGCGTGGAACCCCAGGGCTATACGAACTTCTATTCCGCAAGGAACCCGGGGAATTTAAATATTCAGACACAATGGAATAATATACGTTGCTCAAACTCATGCATGCACTTTAAAAATATAAAAATCCTGAGACCTGTGCTTATAAGGACGAAGATCACAAAAATTATCAACATTCTCGCAGACCCCTTCAGTTGTCTAGTATTGAAAAGTGGAGAAGGTCTGGAGAAAATAGATGGTCACAAGAATATCGGCTACTTGTTTTGAGACGACCCGAACGAACTAGGTGATATACTACGACTACTGGTCGCTTCGCAAAGGGTTCGAAATTAATCGCAGAACAATGTAATTATATCCATCGTCGAACAACTGAAAGAAGGAGGCTACACACGATGAGTCGCTTGGGAGTCGCCCACGAACTCTATGCAGCCACCAGGTGCAACTACTATAGTCACAAGGTCATGATTTGTGGAATGAACGACCTATTTCAAGCCGACATCGTCGATATGATACCATATGCTCATTACAACAAGGGCTACAAATACCTGACTATAGCAAATTCGCCTGGTCCAGGCTGGTCACATCGAACAATGTGTGTGACGTTACCGAAGTAATGGCAGATGTGTTTCATGAAAGACGCATCCCGACTAGTTTGCAAACTGAACAGGGCAAGGAATTCTACAACTAAAAGTTCAAGGCCCTGACTAAGATACATAACATAAATGATTATTCCCCAATCAGCAACCTCAAAGCCTATATCGTTGAGAGATTCAACAGGACTCTGAAGGGCAAGATTTAGAAGCATTTCGCGACGAATGGCATCTAAAATTGGCTGAAGCTACTGCCGAATTTCGTCTGGGAGTATAATTCTACCATTCATTCTACCACATGCATGAAGCCCGAAGACGTCAAGGACGACTCCCTGCTTCCCTAAAGCCAAAATTGGCGAACTGGTAGGCATCTCCAAATAGAAAGAAATCATCGAGAAAGAGTTCACAGCGAATTGGATTCCCGAACTGTTTCCTGTGTGACATATACGCAACTACAATAAGAGGACCTACTATCTCGAAGATCTGAATAACATACCCATCCATGGCGGTTTCTACTCCGAAGAGATCCAGCCTACAAATTTTCCAGATGTGTATTTGGTCGAGAATGTGCTGAAACGATGTAATGGAAGGGCATACATAAAGTGGTGTGGCTTCCCTGCCTGTTCCAATTCCTGAGTCGCTAAAGTGGACATTGAGAGGTGAACTTGACATGGAAGAAGACGATGTAATATTCAAGGACTTATGTTTATCCTCATGTTGTACAGCACCGAATAAGATTAGATAAAAAAAATACATATGTTTTATTTATTTCTTAAATTATTGTACTTAAAATTATTTAATTATTGGTGCAATAGTATAAATTAAATATTCTCCAGGCACGAGGAGTGTCCCATCGTCAAAAGAAAAAAGTTTGGAAATGGACGACATGAAAGCTCTCTGGTGGTAGGTGCTAAAGAGTAATAACTAGCAAACTATACTGTGTCCACTGCAGGAGAAAAGAAAAATGTGTGTTAAAGTCGTAATTTAGTGGCCAATAAGCAGATGCAATCTATTGGTATGGGTGGTGGGACAATTTGTTACGTAAGGCCAATTATTAGTTTTTGAGGAGGATGGTGAGGGGTTGTGGTAGATGGGTGAGCAAAGAAAGAGGTTCTAATGTTATATGTTACTCGATAATTAAGAATTTCTTTACTTTTCTCCGTTTTACAATGCTTGACAGGTGGTTGGTAAGGGTCGTGGGTTGAGTAGGAGATTAACAATATAAGTTCATCGATTTATAGACTCAATTTTTCAATTTTTTGTGATGTTTTCTTTTTTATAATAACTGCCAGGGATGGGGAAGGAGAGGTGATGCGGCGAAGATGATGGAATTAGCATGACGTTAACTTTACATGATCTTCGATTTTTTTAGAATTATTGTAGATTTTTTGCGATATTTTGAATAATTGTTTGGGTTATGAAGGGGATGGGGGGAGAAACAGATGAGCTGTGGGTGAAGAAGGGTGTTGTAAGGGGGACGTGTGGAGGTAGTAGGGTTTGAAAGTGGTAGGTGTAGGATGGTGATTGGGGGAGGGGCCATGACTTCTGATCCTCCCTGATCTGATAGACCTGGCTTGCAGTCGCGTATCCTCCTCTCCTGCTCTGAGGAATAAGTGACTCATTCTACAGAGAACCCCTAATCCTCCTGCTCCCTTGATGATTTTTAGGCGTTTGCTTCGAGAAGATTCGGTTCCGCTTTCCTCATTTTCCGTTCTTTAAACAATGTGTTGGGAAATAAAAGTAAATTTTTGGTAAAATAAGTAATTTCAAAAATGATTTTTGGGGTAAAGCAGGCAATTTTGTCGATAACATGGCCGTCCCAGGCCGCCGGCCACATTGACCTCCACCTGTGACGTTATCGCAGGCAGGCGAATCCTGAATCCTCATGTCATATGCCTATCCCAGGCCCGACATTTATACACTGAAGAGCCAAAAAAACTGGTACACTTGCCTAATATCGTGTAGGGCCCCCGCAAGTACGCATAAGTGCCGCAAGACGAAGTGGAATGGACTCGACAAATGTCAGAAGGTTTGCAAGAGGCAATTCAAATCATCAATCCTGCAGGGCAGTCCACAAATCCATAGGAGTGCGAGGCGGTGGAGATCTCTTTTGAACAGCACATTGCAAGGCATCCCAGATATGCTCAATAAGGTTCATGTCTGGTGATTTAGGTGGCCAATGGAAGTGTCTAAAGTCAGATGAGTGTTCCTGGAGCCACTCGGTAGCAACTCTCGACGTGTGGGGTGTCGCATTGTCCTGCTGGAATTCTCCACGTCCGTCGGAATGCACAATCGACATGAATGGGTGCAGGTGGTCGGACAGGATGCTTACGTATCAGTCACCTGTCAGAGTCGTATCTAGACGTATCACGGGCCCCATTTCACGCCAACTGCACATACCCCATACCATGACAGAGCTTCCACAAGCTTGAAAAGTCCCCTGTTGACATTAGGGCCCATGGATTCGTAAGGATGCCTCCATACCATTACACGTCCATCCGCCCGATACAATTGGAAACGAGACTCGTCAGACCAGGCAAAGTGTTCCCAGTCATCAACAGCCCAATGGCGGTGTTGGCAGGCCCAGGCGAGGTGTAAAGCTTTGTGTCGTACAGTCAACAACGGTACACGAGTGGGCCTTCGGCTCCGAAAGCCCATATCAATGGTGGTCCGTTGAATAGTTCGCACGCTGGCACTTGTTGATGCCCCAGCATTGAAATCTGCGCCATATTGAGAAACGGTTGCACGTGTCTTGTTTAATGATTCTTGTCAGTCGTCGTTTGTCCCGTTCGTTCACGATCTTTTTCTGGCCGCAGTGATGTCGAAGATGTTTTGTTTTACCGAATTCCCGATATTCACTGTACACTCGTGAAATGTTCGTACGCGAAAATCCAGATTGTATCGCTACCTTGGAGATGCTATGTCCCATCTCTCGTGCGCCGACTATAACACCACGTTCAAATTCACTTAAATCTTGATAACCTTCCATTGTAGTAGCAGTAACCAATCTAGGAACTTTGCCAGATGCTTGTTGTCTTATATAGGCGCTGCCGAACGCATCGCGTTACTCTGATTGTTTCCATACCTCTGTTATTTGCATACGCATTCCTATACCATTTATTGTGGCTCTCCAGTGTACGTACACTACTGTATTGCTTCACTGGTGACGACCTCGATGCTTCCACAATTCAAAATGAACATGAACATTTCAAAGTTCATTTCAAAATCACAAACAGCAATTTAAATACTAAAAAAATTCTAAAAAGAAATTTTGTAATTTTTCATTTCTCTTTAAATAGTTTGATATATGCTTCTGTATTATTAAAATCTTTTTAGTGGCATGTTCCTTTGAATTCAATATGTTTTTTAAAAATATTTATCACATGTTGTATCAATTTTAACCTAATGGGGAATAACAAAGCATTTTTAAAAAACACATCAATACATTTTATTATATACCTACTTGTTTTACTTTTTCAAACTCTGGTTTTCTTTCAAATTACAGTTATTATTTTCAAAGAAATAAATTTGTCATTGATGACCAGTGTCAAATACAATTGTTTTTTAAAGAATATCATTTTCGAAGTCATTTTTACAATCGACCAATAATGCGTTCACGAAAGGACAACATTTTCATTTCAGAAATTTATACTTTTTGCTGTTGCAAGTGAGTACGACCTGTGAAAAGTGATTGGTATCTCCTTAAACACATACGAAGTACAGGTAGTTTTTTACATTGATCGGCTTTTCTTGCAGATGGGCAGAGATATTTTATAAAATATATATACATCCATTAGGTCAAGGAGTCAGAAGTCATAGAGAAATATGAATTGCATAATGTACAGAAACCTTCATGGTAATTACAAATGATTCTATTCAAAATGAAAGACAAAACACATGTCGAAACACTAGCTGACATCTGCAAAGCGAGATGTTCCTGTGGACTAGAGCACATAATTTAGACAGATAGAATGTCACAACCATAATGAAAGCAGGTATTCCAAACTTCAAACATGGGAACCCCAGATCAGACTTGGCAGAACGTTCATCCAGAAGCAGACGTATAGTAAACTTTGACAAATTCGGAATGACAGCCAACATAAGTTGTTACAAAAAAAGGACTATAAGAGAGGCAATCTTATTATAAATACTCAATATCATTAATATATAAGACGTACGTAAACTGCACAACACCCGGGCGTCACTCATTAACAGGCATATGAATAGTGGCTACCATGAACAGAATAGATAAGTTTAGTTTTAAACAGGGGCATATGAAGTATGTATCTTGTGAGTGGCCCACAAAAGTGACAATCAAAAAAGATCACTGTTGTTTGGCTGACTATATAGGACACCCTGCTGCAATGCATGGCAAAACAACGAGCCAACCGCCATACTGCACTGGCAAAATCAGTGATCCATTGACCGCCAAAGTTAAGCAGCGTCGGGCATACTCATAACTTAGATGGGAAACCGCCAATGACCATCACATACCATTCGTATACAAACATGCGGAAAGGCATCCCAACTCCAAGAAAGAAAGCCCTCAGACCATGTACTCCACCCACCCACTTCAGCTCCAGTTAAATGTAAAACTTCGATCCAACTCACCCTCAAAAGCCACGAAAAAATTTACATAACAACTTTTTAACAAATCAAAGAAATCTGACAAAATATTTTTTTATAAATCATAATTGATTTATTTAAAGCATTTATTATTACATTCATTAAGATTGCAAGCAAACATAATGTTATTCACAAATCAGATGTTTTAAAAATATTAAATCTAGTATAAGTTCGAAATTATTTTATTACAAACATTGTTTTATTTTTCTTTCAATAGCTACAAATTTTATTTGTTGAACTTGATCAGATATTTAAAGTGACTTTAAGATCAATGCTGAAAGTTTTCTTCATATATGCTTATTTTAAATGATATACAGACACAATCAGTATTGACATATTTCATTTTAAACATAGTATGAAATTTTTTCTTGTGAATGTGTACTTATAGTTTGTGTTTATTTACATACAAAAATGGTATCCAAATTTTTTTTTTCCCTTAGTTATATAGTTATAACAAACCATTAGCAATTTTATTGCAAAAATTAGGAATTTTCAATTTCTTATATCATATCATGAAAGGAAATATAATTAGGTTTCTTTTTCGCACATCTTAAATCACTCTGTTGAGATTTTATCCACGTATATAGAAAAAAAATTTTTTTATATGTTTTTAATAGCTTCACATTTACAATTTTATGCAATTATAAATGTATTTGGTAATGATTTCTAGATATACATTTACAAAGTTTACAAGTTATTTTAATTTGATTATATTCCATTATAATTATCTTGAATTAGATATTTTTTTTTATAATGCTCATGATATGCCGGTTCTAGATTCTCATTATTAGACTACATATTAAATTATGTATAACAATATTAATAGAAATAAAATATTTTCGCAACTTCTTCTGTACTCTATTATGTTACTCAAGTAGTCATTCATGTGCTGCTCAGTTAATTAAGTATATCGATCGATACTTAAAACATTAATGTGCTTGAAACTGATAAAAAATATAAATATATTTATATTATGATTATGGCAAAATAATTACAAATATATATAAAATAATTTTAAATAAATTAATGAAAATGTATATATTCCAACTTCCAAGTTGTAAGTTTGAATGAAAAGGTCTTGCATTCAGAAGGATAAATATATCATTATTTTTTCATAGTTATTTAATAAATCAGACTCAAAAACTATTAACCACAAAAGTGACAAAAATGCGTGATATTGAATTTTATTAAACAATCTACTGCAAAATTCTTGATCTCTAAATTTTTAACTAAAATAAACAGAAAAATGTTTGTGCAGGATTCGTGCAATGTTGTTTTTAATTACAAATTTTGATTATTCCATGGTTTTTAAGCAAAAGATGTTCTAGCTGATATATAAAAATTTATTTTTGAACAATTTAATATATTATTCTCAAACCTGTATGATTTTAAGATCGGTAATTTCGCTCATATATTTTAAGATTTGTGAAATAGATATAAAATTTAGATTTTTGTAATACTTTCAAGCAAAGCGACGAGATTTTCCGAAAATATATGTGACAAACTTTTTCCTGAAAAGTATGCTAGAATCTTTATTTCTCGTCAACGGTTTTAAAAAACTTTATTTCTGGAATGCTTATATTTCATACCTCTGCATAATGTTCTTCGTTCTGTTGTAGAAGATCCACGCACAGCTCTGCTAAATGTATCAGGTCTTCCAGCTTCTTGCTTGGTGCCACAGTTACTTCACCGCTTAAGTCATCTGCGACAGTAACAAAATAAATATACAATATTATCGATATAAGTACATAAAACGGTTTTAATTAAACAGTTTAGAAGTTGTATACAAATCAACGACAAATATCATAGAACACTATATGTAATTGGAAATTAATTTATACGTATATAGATATGTAAAAAGAATAATTTGTATGTTAAGTATTCTGGTAACGGTAAATTTCTCAATAGAAATGAATACTGTTAAAATTTCTCTAAATCAATGGACTTAGCTAGATTCTTTCAGGGCCGGAGGTTTTAATCAAGTAAAAGAGTAAATAGTATTAATTTCCTAATTTATTTTCAATAACTACAAAGAAAATACTTTCGGCTTAATATCTCACAATAAATGGCCAGCACTTGCTATTAACAATTACAAAATTCAGTCAATACAATTAACAATCACCTCAAAGAAATTAATGCAATCAAATAACTGAAACCAGTCCCAATAAACAGCGTATCAAAACATACTGAATTATTTTAAAAACTATATGTCCATGTATGAGAGTTCCCATATTTACAATAAAGTCCGTATCACGCATTCATACAGCCTCAACTCAATTCAGTCCACATTCCACCAGTCGAGGGCACAGTAGTCCTCTACTCATCGTGTACCACGCCCTCTCATCGATGTCGGTCGGTGCAGACAACCTTAAGCTTCGCCCGATAGCCATGTCGATAACTCCGGTAGACCTTATTGTTGATCTGTTTCAGGATCGTGTATAGGCCAACCTAACATTCCTGTGGCTTCGGGTAATATCCCTTCCAACTTTTTGGGCTGTAAATCCACACCAGCTGACCTAGAAAATCCTCATCAGGCATTCTCCAGTCATATCGTGTTTTCATTCTGTCACTATAAATTTTCAGGTGCCAGCGGGCAAACTCATAGATCTCAAATAACCTTTGATGTAGTTTACTGATAGTTTCCGGGGAGGCTGCTTCTTCTTCCACTGAATGTCCAAACAGCAGGTGACCAGGGAGGAGCAGCTCAATCCTTGTTGCCTCTTGGAAAAAGAGTTGTTTCAAAATTTCGAAGTTGATCATACAGAAGCCCGAGTGGCACTCCAAATCTGGGAAAAACATGTGCAGACCCCCTAAGTACAGTCGCCAGTTAGTACACATGCTGCTCGTCAGTCCAATCATTCAGGGTGACAAAGATCTCAAACTTGTGCCAGTATTCGCGCCTGGGTGTCTGTCCATGACTGGGGCAGTCTTAATTGTGATGACTTTACCCACCCTTAGCTGAGGCGTACCCGCACTGCAAAACTGCTGGGCCTCAACTGGGATGGCTCTACTGGTGGTGGCCTTTTTCTTCTCTTAGCTGCCCACAGTCACCGGCTCGGTAGTGGTCATTGTCAGCTCCTCCTCAGCGGCTGCATATCTTCCTCCCTACTGCTGTGGGAATTCTAACCATTACTTTTTTAAAGAGTTCACCTTGTGGTCCACCTCACACTCGACATTGTTCACCCTTTCCCTCACACTAACAGTTTTCTTGTCCACACATTCTATTATCGTGTTCACTTTCTCACTAATACATTCTATTTTTCGGTCTATATTCTCATTCATACTGTCTCTTTTCTTATCCAGTTTGTTGTCCACTTCGCTAACAGTATATTTTCTAATCCACTCGTTCCACAAGTGCGCTAACGCTACTATTATTATTATTACATTTTTAATTTACACGGTTTACATATTCACTAACACTGCTAATTTGACTGTTTACAGGTTCATTAGCACTATTAATTTTGCTACTGAGATTCTCGTTAACATTATCTACAACAATTAAAACATGTTAATTACATATGACGGTCATTCCAGCTGGGACCCGTTGGTGACCGTCATCCCTGAGCATGAAACCCTAGAATGTAGCGGCGCTGGAATGCAAGGGCGGGGGAAACGGGAGCAACCCGAGAAAACCCGCCAGCGCAAGCGGCATCGTCCAGCTCGATTCCCACATGCGAAAATCCGGGAGTGAACCCGCCGGGGATCGAACCCAGATCTCCATGGTGGGAAGCGAGCGCCCTGGCCACTACGCCACCCGCTGCCCATTACTTATTTGGCCACTTAACAAGTCGAATAAAGCACACAGTGCTTCCATACCTGCCGACATTCTCTTAGTTATCATTCACTGCGAAACGATCTTAATTATGTAGCCTAAACTTATATTTACTTAACAATTATCTAATATCTTCGTAATTAATAGCCTACTCTGTGACCTATTTATAATTTGATTATTGAATAAATACCGCCATCCCACTTGTGACGCCAGTTTTACAATTTCTCAGTGGGCAAAGCCTGGTTCTTTAAGTGATAAGGAGTCTTAATTAAATTAAATATGTAACAAAAATTTACTAATTTATTTACACACACTACAAAGAAAATACTCTTTAACATAATACCTCACAATAAATGGCAGTCACTTGATTGCTATTTACATTTCATCAATTGAATCAATACAATTTAGAACCACTTCAAAGAGATTTATGCAGCCAAATAAATAAAACCAGTCCCATAAAGAGTGCATAAAACACATTGAATAAATTTAGAAATTTTATGCCCAGTTTTGACAGTTTCAATTTCTACAATAAAGTCCCAAATTAATTCAGTTAACAATCCACCAGTATGAAATGTTCTAGAGTGATTCGAACGCCCAATGCACAGTAGTCTTCTACACGTCGTGTTCCACACCCTCTCGTCCATCTACACCTCACAAATACTCGTATTCCGTCGTCTCGCGCAGTTCGCCGTCGTCTATCGTCTTCGCTGATGTCCCTTGCTGCACTAGATTTTGCCAGATTCCCATACTTCAACCAGATGGCTACCTGTGAGCAGGTTTACCTGAAGGGAAAGGAGAGTCGAGGTGGGTCACCCCCACAGCGTCGGATAGTGCATAACCACGAAACAGTAACAGGAAGCCGCATGCAGTGCGGAAGTCAGCTTGTTACAATATATTAATACGTGTTTCTAAAAATAAATGTTAGAAAACACCATTCCCAAGTTTTATTACAAATTTTATTAACAAATTGTTTTCAAAATACATGTTTATGAGAGAATATGTGTATTCCACACCCTGCAACTAGAAATAAATCTTGGAACGTTACAAAACTAAAATATTTGTACACATAATTATAATACTCTCCCATTTTAAAAACCAAACCATTTAACAAATTCAATAAATTATAAACACAAACATTTACCCCTAATTCTATACTTTTAGCGTTTTTTCCGAAGGAAAGGTATGTTTAGGAAATTACTTTCTTGCGCATGTATGGATCTGTATGTGTTATCTGTGTGTCTGTGATTATGTGTCCCGTCTAAAAAACTTTGAATCTTGCAAAACCGAACCTAATAATTCCTGCACTCATGTAGCACTTCATACGGAGACTCAACATTTATAGTATTCAAACAAGCCGGGTGCTTAGCTACAAAATTACAGCCATATAAACATTTTAGCATAGTACACAATATCTACGAAATCATGAAACGTATTGAAACTAAACTTTTTATTCTGACAGTATCACTTACAACCGTCAGAGGTATCTACACTGAGCGTATTTTCTCCGCTATTCTGTATCCTTCTGTATCATGAAATAAATAACGTTTTTTGCCATAATTTAGGATGCAATCAACCATTTCCTAACAAGTTGGGCAAACAAGTAGTACAATGACAGGCCATGAAAAAAAAACAGGTTTTAAGTGCGTTAGACACTTATTTTCAAAATGGCCGCCATATTAATATTTTAGAATTATATGATGTCTCTATGCAAAAACTAAATGAATTTCAACTTAAATTTTTATACGGGCAGTTTCTATTATATCAATAAAATTAGTCTATGCAGAGTCTTTTCTGCGTAATTTTGTAAGGGATTGTCACAAAAAAAAATAAATTTTTGAGTCATGCTTCGGGAAACAATCAACATTTTCCTTCCAAATTTGGTAAAAAAAATTTATTAATACAGCAATGTTTAAGTGTGTCAGTCAATTATCAACAAAATGGCCACCAAATAAACAAATTTCACCTTAACTGTGTGTGCTGGCAGTATCTATAACCACTATCACTATCTATTACACTGTTTCTCTTTTGTGCGCCATTTTATAAGGTAGTGCAATATGAAGAAACACATGGGTGCGTTTACTTATGTACGCGCATTATAAGTTGTACTTCTTTGGCATGACTAAAATAAAATATTACTCTTTATGCAAATAATTAATGAAAGTGGGAAAAAGATAAAAGACCTAAGAAATACATTAAATACAATCAATAAAGTTTTAATTAAAGAACATAATTAAATTATTACAAAAATTAACCTCAAATACTTGAAAACACTTCAAAATTTTACTATACAATTTTTGTCCCTAAAACATTTCCCACGGCACAACGTAAGTCAAAATAATTAATAAGATATATATATATTCACAATGAATTACTTATATAATAGAAATATTTTTCAATATGAACTGATTTTCTGTTGGTTTTAAATATAACCAAGTGCTATGTTGTGTACCTTGCGTTTGTATATAGCTAGACGACAAAACATGAGCGTTGGGTCATACCTCTACCACGTTCACTGCCGAATTTGTTTACACTGTGCGCGCCAACTATACGCGCATGCGTGTTGGGTAATACCCCTACCACGTTCACTGTCGTGCGTGCGCAACTGTACGCGCATGCGCGTTGGGTTATACCCCTTCCATGTTCACTGTCGAATTTCGTTACACTGTGAGCGCGCAACTTCCATTGCACACATTACTTTTACCTTCAATGCGCCAAATTAAGTATATCTTCAAAAAAAATTTTATGTAATCTTCCGAAGCAATTAACTGATTCCCACCAATTTAAGGCAACACATTTTACTTTCATATTCAATGTAAATATTTTATGTAAGTATTCCATATTTCCCAAATAATTTCAATCGAACTTTATTTATTAGAAGTATCTGGGACAACACCGAATGAGCTAATACTAGATCTCCCCCGTAATTTGTGAAGATAGAACCATTTGAGTAAAAGGAGCGTTTATGCTATACCTCGGGTTCAAGGTCAACAGATTCCCACCAAGTTTTGCACACAACTAAAGCCCAGTAGGTCACAAAAACTTTAAAGTGTTTTAAGTGGGCAGGACATGATTATTTAAATTTTTTTATTGTTATCTATTACTATATTTAAGACGATTAAATCAAACTTTGTATGCTGACAGTATCGAATGGAATAATCAGTTATACAAACAATATCGATTTTCCTTGCCTTTTAGAATTACGATACTGGGTGAGAAAATTGAATATTTGTGCAATATTTCGAGAATCAATAACCATTTTGAAGCAAACACTAGGTCATGTAAACATAGATGGTTTAATGGTGCGTCCTCACTGTTGAACTGAACGGTGAACCGTATCGCGAACCGTACCGCGGACTGAACTGCGAGACGAGCTACGAGCAGAACAGGGAGCCGAACACCGAACCAGTAGGATGTCGAACGCGCCGATGTAGGCCGATTTTCCATAGTGTATGTGTGAATGACGACGAGTGCAGAACAAAAATATCAGCTGCGGTAGCATATATATATATATAAAGACACACACACACCGAAGGGCCAAAAAAACTGGTACACCTTCCTAATATCTTGTAGCCCCCTCCCCCCCTTCCTAGACGAACTAGCAGAAAAGCCGCAAGACAATGTGGCATGGACTCGACTAATGTCTGAAGGTATGCAGGAGGCAATTCACACCATGAATCCTGCAGGGCAGTCCACAAATACTATCTGCACCAATTAGAGAAAGGGTTGCACGTCTGTCACGTTTAATGATTCTCGTCAGTCGTTGTTTGTCCCGTTCTTTCACGATCTTTTTCCGGCCACAGCGATGTCGAAATTGTGATGTTTTACCGGATTCCCGATATTCACGGTACACTCGTGAAATGGTTGTAGGCGAACATCCAAATGTTATCGATACCTCGGAGATGCTATGCCCCATCTCTCGTGCGCCGACTATAACACCATGTTCAAACTCATTTAAATCTTGATGATCTGCCATTGTAGCAGCAATAACCGATCTAGCTGCCGACCGCATCGCGTTACTCTGATTGGTTCCATACCTCTGTTATTTGCATACGCACGCCTATACTAGTTTTTTTTTTGGCTCTTCAGTGTATATATGGGTGAGTATAAAAAATACCCCAAATTTGAAGGTCTATAATATCAAATCTAAACAACTTACCTTTATTGACCAATCAAATGAACCGTGGAACTGTGGAATCTGTTCACCATATCATCATAAAAGTTCAGTGTGACCACCACGAGCGGCCCGAACGACATCTACACGATAATAAAACTCGTTCCACACTCTTGTCAGAATGTCCGGTGTTACACACCACTAAACCATAAGATGTGCCCATACGAAACAACCATTCCAACCAACCTGTCTAACAATGATCAAGATCAGCCACCATAACATCTGTTAATGCCGACCAGTCATAGAAACTGGCAATAACTAGCAAGTCATAAAAATGGTCCATATTAAAGGACCATACCAGATGACCATATTAACCAACCTGAACAACCAATCTTACTAACTATCAATAGGAGCCAACGACTGACTGCAAACAAAAGAATGTTTTCAATCACGAACGCCTCCTCACAATATCAATCGCGGCCAAACTGACAAGAAAAATGGACAAAGCTATCCATCTGTACTAACAAACGATGATGACCAATCTCCAAAAAAGGCACCTAATTACAATCTGATTGTTTATGACTTCACACAAAAACTTTGCAAAATCCTCACAAAATCGTCGCAAAATTTTCGGAAATCTTTGCAAAACATATTACCTTCAGCTAACCATTCTAAATGATCATACCAGGTTATCAGAGCAACTAACCAACGAGAATGAGCAAGCATGAGACATCAGCTTCTCCCCGATGAAGTTGAAGATGTGGGCATTTGTTCATCCATCAGCCAACCGAGCCTCGTCATTTATTGCTCAATGATATGGCTCACGAAATACTGTGGAACACATTTCGTAGCTCGCATCCTGGTTCGTCACATGGTCCTTTTCATACTATGATAAATATTATGTACCTCTCATCATGGTTCGTGGCATTGTTCGCGAGATACATTCAGAGATAATATGTAGCTCATTTATTGGTATGCGAAATGACTCGCGAAGCACTTCTCATAATTTCTGATGATTACTTCTCTATTCTCTGCATGATCACAGTGGGTAAGATGTTTAATTGATTATTTGCGAATTTTTTTAGAAGTTTGCGAAATTTTGCATGAAGAGTGTAAGCATTAAAATAGGTATTAAGTGACTTGTTTTGAGATTAGACGTCATTATCTGTTGTCATTGATGAATGGTATGGTCGGTTAGTCTTGCTGGTTGATCCTGTTGGATGTTCTAGACAGTTTGGCAGGAGTTGGTCTCGGCAAGAGTCCAAATTGGGTGGTATCGTTTTCGTATCGAGCCTGTCTCAGATGGGGCCAGTCTTGGGTTGATCCAGGCTTGGGATGTAGTCAGTCTTGGTATGAGTCAGTCTTTGGCGAATTCAGTCATTAGCTTATATGGTTGGTCGCTGTGTTTGAATGGTATTGCCTTTTGGTATGGTCAGTTGTGGGTAAGATAATTTACGAAGTTTGCCGAAGTTTTTTGTAGAGTTTTACGAAGTTTTTTGCAGAATTTTACGAAGTTTTCGCAAACATTAGCGAATATGTTTTGAAGATTTGCGAAGTATCTACAAATATTTTCAAAGAATTTGCGAAGATTTTGCGAAGATCTGAGAAGATTTGCGATGATTTTGCGAAGATCTGAGAAGATTTACGAAGATTTTATGAAGAGGTAAGCAACAAGATTCGTATTGAGTGTCTTTTTTAGATGAACCATCATTGTCTCTTTGTATAGGTGGGTGGAATGGTCGGTTGGACATTTTGGTTAGTCTTGTCCATTGTTCTCGCCAGTTTTCCAAAAAAAATTGTTTCTGCAGGAGCCAGTCTTGTGCAGAGTCAGTCTCGGTAGGAACCATTCTTGCATGGAGTTAGTCTTGGGTGTAGCCACATATTGAGTGATGTCAATCTTCGGTGGTGCTATTCTTCTGTGGTGTCAGTTTTTGGTGGTGTCAGTCTTAGGTGGTTTTAGCCTAGGGTGGCTTCAATTTTGGGCGATTTCAGTCTTGGGTGGTTTCAGTCTTGGGTAGTTTCAGTCTTGGGTGAAGTCAGCCTTAGTTGCCGTCAGTTGGTGGCTTGTATGGTTGGTCGGTATGGCCTTGGTAATGGCGAGTAAGTAATGGCCGGTCGTAAGGTCTGAGTCAATCATGAGGGGTGGTGTGGAGGTGTTGTGGGCAAACTAAATATGCAATAACATATAGTTATATTATGGCAGGGAACAAACTATAGTGAGCAAATAGAGCTGACTGAATTGACTATTAGTGTAAGTAAGGGAAGTATAGCATGATAATCGGTGGGCAGGAAACTTAACTTTAGCAAGTTATCATATGAGGTATGGCAACTGATTGGCGAATGTGAAGTGGGACCAGCTAATCGCTTGAACTATAATGAGTAAATGGGGTCGATGTTGAGGTCACCCACATCCAACTTGGCAGTTGAGTCCAATAGTGTAATTGACACCTCGATTTTTACGAGATTTTTAGATTTTTTATTATTTGTTCTCTATTATTTCAGTACAAGATCACCAACAACCAATGTGGGATTCGAGGTCAGAAGTGTAATATGTTCGTAAATGTTTATGAATTTATTAAATGTTTTATTATTTTTCTCGACTTTTCGTGTTCAATGTCATTGTGGTCAATTTCATGGCCAGCAACAACCAACATGCTAATCGGAGTGGATAATGTAATTATTTCCTCGATTTTTAAATTTCTTTTTTCCATTTTTAGCGTTTTTTCTTAATTTTAATTTTTGGGAGGGTGGACACTGTGTGGTTGTTGTCTCGAGGGGGGGGGGAGGTTGTTGTAAAGGGTGGTGAGGTTAGCAGGACAGACAGGATGTCTTAGTGTTACACATTCGTCGCTTGCTAGAATGTTCTGATTTTTACATTTTTTTGCAATTTTTCTCCATTTTTACGATAGATGAGGTGGGTGGGGGCGTGAGCTTGGCTAAGGGTGGGGTGTGGGTGGAGCAGTTAGGTATGGTAGAGAGGACGTAGCAGCTGCAGAAATGTAGTTGGGGGAGTGGACGATGTACGCTGATCCGTCTGATCATTTGGACCTGGCTCGGAGCCTCGAATCCATTTTTACTGCTCTGAGGATTAAGTAGCTGATTCCGCTAATAGCCTCGAATGCGCTTGCTCATCTGAAAACTTTTAGGCTCCTGCATCGCAGAGCCTCGAATCTCCTTTGCTTATTTGGGAAACCGGCTCTGAAGACCTCGATGTTAAGAGCCGTCCATATATTTTCACTCACTCACTCACTCATTTGGGAACTATATTGGGACAGTATTCAATTTTTCGGAAATGTTTTGGCGAAAAAGTGATTTTCGGTAAATTAATTCTTTCCTAGGTGATTTTTGCGGTGAAATTAACCATTCTGTTATAACATGACTGTCCCAGACAGCCGGACGCCGGCCGCGATCCCCGCTTGTGACGTCATAGCTGGTGGCTCCTATAGTGTGTGTCTCACTCTTAGATTGCAGTGGGTAGCTAATCAAACTAAGTTATGTTTATACACTACTATACGATTTGACAATTATTGTTTTGTATTTCTGGACGTATGAACTTATTCTGTCAACACAGCAAAACCTCTTGGCGGTTGATAATCGCTAGTCAGCACGAAACAAAGCGCGTCATGCACTCTTTACTGCAATATAAGAGTGAGACGCACGATAGCTACTAATATCTGATACCTGTCCCGTATCTCTCTAAATCTACTAACTTAACATACAATATATTGATTACGAGTTTGGATTAAAATAAGAAACAAAATATATTCATGTTGGTCGTCGTCGTCGTCATGAGTATCCTCATACACATCACCTATAGTTCAATTCACTGAACACGAAACCAAGTTTTCGAACATTCATGAAATTCATGTCTACATGCTGTGAGCTTGAAGGCAAAGCCATTGCAACAAAAGTGACACTGAAAGTCTCTAGATGATACACTGTTGGATCCAGATGGTTCGGCTGTCGTCGAGTCAGAAGGAGCTGGAACCAGGGACGAGGATGCCATCTTGAAAAGCAATGTTGCACCCTGTGATGAGTTTACTGGCTCGAAATTCATACCGGTTGTAGTTAATAGCGGCAGAGGAGCCATAAGTTGCAAATTATGTTACTACTATCCATACAACTGTCGATTAAGGTTGCAGAAACACTCTCTTACAGAACGGGCACCAAAGCATCTATACAGCCGGCAGTTTATTTTTGCATTACCTTATATATTTGTGGAAAGTATTGTTGCGATAGAATAACGACCCGCACTGTAAGCAGAGATATTTAAAGCGGTTGGTGTTCTTCATACAGCCGTAAATTGCATGCTGTCGTTCGACGTGTTGGTGCTAAAATACCTTGCTGCAATAGCTGCATTAATAAGATTCCTCTAGAGGAGGTGATACACTCAACGACCCAAACTCTATCGGAGTAGGCACAGCCAATGAACGAATCGTATCTTTTTTTGTTATGTTTTTGTTTGGATGATCTTTGAGGTATGTTTATTGAAATGTGATTTTTGAAGTATAATTTTTTAGGTAAGTTTTTTGAGGTATGTTTTTTGATGTCTAATTTTTAAGGGAGGTTTTGAAATTAAGTTTGGTTTCCCTTTTAAATAAGTAATTTTAAATTCATAGTAATGTAAAATGTTGTCTGTTATTCTACTTCAGGAGCAAATGTAGAAAAAATTATTTTTTCGTTTTCGGTCCTCTGCATTAAGCCACAATTATAAATTGCTTGGTTATTTTTATACCTACATGAACTTCCTTTTTATTATGTGACAGCCTATTCACAGTTGACATAGATTCAGCTACAGCTACATTCTGCCTGCCGCGCTCTTCTTGTAACCCACCAGTGGGAGCACCCTGTGTTGACTCAGCAGCAGGGTGGTCCAGAACCTCATTGCCTTTCGTTGTCTAGATGATGAAAGTTATTGTTTGTAGTACTATTTACTCCCCTACGGCTTACTGTAGGTCTTCTTTGCTTGAAAGAAGTGTAAAAAAATAAAATGTACAGTACTGTTTCTCAACTATTAAGCTTTCTACTTTAGCTCTCAGCATGCCATTTTCTTCCTTAATTTCCCTAACCTAATTTGTCAGCATACGTATTTATTTATTCACTTTACATCGAAAACACATATATAATACGTGATTCAATTTTACCCAAATATTAGAAAACTAATTTGAATTTATTAATTGTACTTTATTTGTTGAACTTTTCTCACCTTTACCTGCTTACTCTGGTTGCTTTTGGAGTAATTAAAGTGAACATTTATTTATTAACCAGGAGCATAATCGAAACAACCGCCCCCGATGAGTACCATACTACAAACATTGTAACCATACACATTCTCATATTCATACTTTTGCAAGTCAGAATGCATATAATTTGTTATAACCAGGAATGGATTTTAAATATTTTAAACTTCAGTGCCATTTAACTTGTTAAATTAAATTAAATTATAGTTTTGAAAGTTTAGAGACACCTCGAAATTATTTAAATAATGTATATTAGATTTTTAAGAAGCAGAATTTACATGGAATTTAAACAGTATATAATCTATTTAAGGTTTTGAATTATTTAAGGTAATATTGTTGGAAGAACGTTTAGCGAGGACACAAAATATCGAATGCCCACTACCATATAGTACGGAGGAACTGCCAAAAAGAACAAGAGTATACCTGAATTGGCAACAAGAAAATTCTGCCTTGGGATTACTGTAGATAAACAGGGATTATTTCACTTGTGGGCCAAATGACCTTGGAATAACTAAAGTTGGAAAACTAACCAAGTCATTTGTTGCTGGTGTCAGTAATGTCGCTGTATGTAGAGTAGCAGTTGCAGTGTATAGGAAAACAGACATGTTCGCAAATAAGGATAAAGCTCAGTGACTCCTCTGATACCATGAGACCCGGTCACCAATAACAGTGCAGAGGAACTTTCAGACAACGTATGTAAAGATTCCACCCAATGTCAAGAGCATTAGGTCGTGGTAAGATAAATACAAGAACATAGGATCTGTTGCTGAATTACCGAGAACTGGTCTTCCATCAACCTCAGCTGAAAGGGTGGAAGTAATGAGACAGTATTTTGTATGAAGTCCCAAAAAATCAATGCGTAGGGCTTCATGTGAATTTCAGATGGCAAAATTTTTCTCCATTATATATATAACAAACATTTACTGTTTCGTGTATACAAAGTGCAAATTGTTCAGGCTTTGTGGCCCAATGACGCCACACATCAGTATGACTTTGCAATCAAAATGTTATAATGTAGTATTGAGGGCAATAATGGCTACCAGAAGCGTTCTGCTTTTCCAGACGAGGTGATCTATATTGTCAGTGGAGTAGTGAACTAGCTTAACATACGTATTTGGGGTTCGACCAGATGTGCTAAATGCTATCAAGGGTGACTACGTGAAGACTTACGGATGTGTTGACCTGCTGCAACAAAAACTTGGTTAGTGCGCCAACATTTTGGTACTAGTTTCACATCTCTATCATACATATAGCGGATATAAATATAGTTTGTAATCAGGGAAAGACTTTTCAGACATCGTGTGCATTGATCGTAATTAGAATATTTCTGTATCCTTTGAGTGTGTTAAAATTTTGAAGTCAGAGTCTATACATTTTTTAATTATAATTTATTCTGTTAAGGCTAAAATTTTGCAAGCGCTTGTGTATTTCCCTCGCTCGTTTTCCTTCCAATGCTTCTTGATAACCCCCAGCCCCTCCCTCATTCGGCATTAATTTTTTACATTTCTGGTCGCGCGTGCCGAACCATGCTCTAGAGCAGTTTATCCTAACATTTTTCAGCCACGGAACCCCACTTATTTTACTCACTTCAGTCAGTCTCGAACACCGCCGCTGGCGCACGTTCGTCGTGCTTAGTATGCGTAGACGTTACGAGACTTTTGGTGGCATTTATTTATTATGATTAAATAGTCCAGAGATTAGACTGCGGACCCCCATACATATACTCGCGGACCCTCTGGGGTCCGTGGACCCCAGGTTAAGAAACACTGCTCTAGAGAACCTACATTCGTCATCACTTTAGATCGCCTTCTGTTATTCAGCACTACCCTCCCCTTTATGGCTGTGCCTAATCCTGTGGCCTGGGTTAAATTCTGATCCAGCTTCTGCCTTTGCTAATTGCCTGCCAAATACTGATGACTGAAAATCTTAACAACTCTGTGCCCGAGAATGCGACAAATGCAGAGGCATCGTTTGTTGTCTGTTAGGGTACACACATATTTTATGGGATATTGGCTTAAAGTGACATTCATTCACGCTTTTTCCCCGCCTCTAGACATCGCAGAATCAAGGCGAGTGATTGTCTGCTCTGTCGTTTTGAATTCTCAGTATAGTTTGTCATGAGTAATTTATGTTGCTTTTATGGTAGAAGTGTAAAATAAAAATGACCGCCTCTGGCATGTACTGTGTATTAATTTTGCATTGTAAAGTCTATTTGGCATGTCATGAAATAAAAATAATATAACCGATTTACACAAGTTGCTCAGTATCACATGATCACATTTTTACCTAATATTTAAGTGCTGGGAAAACACTTGTTTGAGAGTTTTGTTGTAATTTTTTATACCCAAAAATGGCAATATACAGACTTTAAATAATGGAACT
>NQII01000238.1:721516-732369 GCA_002778355.1 Clitarchus hookeri | reverse complement strand
TATATATATAGTTCCAATTTTTTGAAGTCTGTGTATTTAGCCATATTTTCTGTGGTATAAAGATTTTATGTAATAACACTGAAATAATTTTGTAATTTATTTAGAAACAATCCAAATAACATATTCTAGATAAAGTGCAATAAAAACAAAATGTTATCAATTATTTATATTTTCAACTAATAATTATGTAATCGTCCAGCGCCTCACTGAATATAGCACAATCAAACATTTAAACTAGTTTTATAAAAATTTTATAAGGACAACTGAATTACTTTATAAATAATTTGATTGACATTTGAGACATCCAGTATTTATAATCAAGCTTGTGTCACTCGTCCATTAAGTAACCACCATGTTTCGGTTCAGATATAATAGTTTTTGTGGTCTGGAAAGTTCTCCAATGATCTAAGCACTCCCGTATGCAGCCGCACTCTACTCGTAGGATACCTCGCCCTATACAGCACTCGCGCATTCTCGTCCATCCTTGCCACACACAGACTCGCCCGACACCGTTGCTCGCTGTCGGTTTCCTCTTCACCACTTCATCGTACGGTTATCACATACAGCGGGCCCTCTCACACATTGGTGTTTATAGTTACCAACAGCCTGACCATGCATATTATTCTGATGTTAGGTTGCGCCAGGATAGGAGGTTACCAGAAATGTCATGTAATAGGTATCTACCACCGACTCCTCCAAAATGAGGATGGAAGGATGTTAATGCCAGTTTAGACAAGTGGTTAATCATGCCTTGCCCACTCTGCGGTATAGCAGTGGCTGGGTCCACATGTGTGACCTCCATCTGTGTCGAGACTAACCGCACGCGCTTGGCGCCGGGGTCCATGCGCAATACTGCCTCTACTCACAGTCTCTCAAAGTTCCGTACCTTCGTAGAGCGCACGTTGGTTGATGTGTCCATTTGATTGGAACACTTACCTCGGCATTTTATTGACAGACAGCTGGCTAGTAGTGAACGGTATACAGTAGAGTAAGCGTGTCTTGTTTTGTGTGAACCAATCGAGTGGTTATAAATGGTGATAAATAGATCAACAGAATGGATGGTCATGCAGTCGTGAATTAATGCGTCACACTTCTAGCGTATCATAATTATTAGCATATCTGCATCGCACCGAAAGTGTTAAGTTGGAATTTGTTTCGTTAGTAAAATATGCAGAGCTAAAATAATCATATAGCCACCATTTTTATAAGTGCCTGAACTACTGAAAACATGCCAGTTTACACCACCTGATGTAGTGGTAATTGTTTGCCAAATTTGGTAGGAATCTGTAAATTGCTTCCCGAGATATAACAAACCAAAATTTTCATGTGGCATACCTTACAAAATGGCGGACAAAAGATGCCGCGTGAAGACGAATTTGATATTTGTATTATACTGTATACTGCCAGAATACAAAATTAAGGATGAATTGATTACATTATTTCGTCTATAAAGCATCCCGAATTAAATCTGCTATAATGCCGATATGTTGCAGTACAATTTTTTTCCCCAAATTTGGTAGGAATCTGCCATTTGTTTCCCAAGGTATGACAAAATAAAATAATTTATATATATGGTGCTATCTTACAAATAAGCACAAAATTATGTTTCGTGAAGAGACAGTTGATAGTTGTAATATTTACTGCCAACATACAAATATAAGTGGGAATTGGTTATGACGATATAGCATTCTAAGCTAAAAAGGCAATATGTCCGCCATTTTAAAAGTAAGTGTCTGACTTACCTACCACGTACCATTTTACATCTGCCACAGTACTACTTGCATGCGAAATTTGATAGGAGTCGACAATTGTTTTCAGAGATATGACAAAAATGTATTTATTCGTGAAGCGCTATCAAAAAAAATAAAGGACAAAAATGCTTCGGGTGGATACATTTTATAGTTGTAATAACTACTGCCACCATACAAAGTTAAGTTGGAATTTATTATTTTGTTTCGACGATATAGTAGGTAAAATAACTATATGCCCACCATTTTGAGAATAAGTGTCTGACATTCCAAAAACATAAAATCTACTATCTGCTATAGTGCTGTTTTTTTGCCAAATTGGTAGGAATCGGTTAATTGTTTACCAAGATATGACATTGAATCTTTATATATCCAAGTAGCGCTATCTTACAAAATGGCTGTGTGATGACATATATTATGCTTGTAGTATACGTTTTCACCATAGATTATTTCGTCGAAATAGGTTAAATGACGTGGTAGATACACCAAATACTCCCAATATATTTGTTTTGCTACAATTTTGAAAATCAAAACCTACTCAAGTTCTATCACTTATGTTTACCTGGCTTGTCATAGTATTACTTATATGCCAAATTGGGTGAGAATTGTTAAAATAGATTTGAAGTTATAATGTTAAATATTCATTTTTTCATTTGCTGCTATCTTCCAAAATGTAGAACTAAAAACATATAAATTCCAAAATTTAATGCCTACACGATGCTATGCCAATATACCAATTTTTTTTTAAATCTGTTAAATGTACAATATGTGTACCGAGGTTGGCGAAATTATGTTGACTAGTTCAATAATTAAAATTAAGGGAAACACACAACTGAGACAAACAAACACAGACACGCACACACATAGGAAGGAAAGTTATCTCGTAAACTTGCATGGTACAACAACTGGTGAGTATATTTTCAAGGGGTAGCAGACAACTTTAGCTTAAAAGTACAACCTTCCTCTTTCTCGGCTGAAATGTGAAAAATGTGTGGAATAATTAAGGGTTTCATTGGAAGACTGAATGTAGAATGTGAAGTCAGCTGTTATGTCTTGTGTAATGAATTCTGTGGTAAATTTTATTCGTTCTAACGGAATCAAACATCGGCAGTTAAAGTCTTTCCTAAAAGAGGTGGAATAGATGTCACCTGATCTTCCATACCACACAGTATTTAGGTGTTTGAGCTGTGGTAAAATTTTGTCAAGGTTTATTTTATTTGAGAACAGAGATTGAAATATTTATAAATGAGAAAAAATGATGTGTGGAAATATGGTCTGACAAGCAATGGCTGTAGAAATTAGCTTTCTTGGCAGATGTTGCTCTCCAATTGAATGAACAGAATAAAAAACGTAAGGGAAAAGACAATCTAATGTGTGATCTTTCCACACATAACAAATCTTTTCGACAGAAACTGCTTTTTCAACAACAAATTTCACGGAAAAATTTTACACACTTCGTCGTCTGTTGCCAATCATTGGAAGGTGAACAAGATTTAGAATTTCCACTTTCGTTTGCAACACAAATTCTTGGTAATCTGAAGGAACAATTCTCAGACAGGTTCTCAGACTTTGATGCTCATTTAAAGGATATCAGGTTCTTCCAGAAGCTCTTTTCTTGTGAAATTGAAGATGTTCAATCATTATTGCAGCTCGAACTAATAGATCTGCAAGCTAATGATAACATGAAGGACAAGTTCAAATAAGGATGCCATGATCCGGTTTACAAGTTCCTTCCAGAAGACAACTACTCGAAAATCAAATATTTTGAACCCAGTTTCTTGTCTGTGTTTGGGACTGCTTAAATATTTGAGCAAACCTGTTCTTTATTAAAATTCACAAAGTCAAAATAAAGAGGTAACTTGAGTAACCAACATTTAAGAGACATTTTAGTTATACAAAGGGTTGAATTAGAGTCACAATTTGAGAAAATGATGGTTTCAAAATCCAGTTTAAATGCCTGTCAATAAAGTGAACTTGACTGTTAAACTGTTATCTCAATATATTGTCGGTTATTTATTGGATTTTTTGCATGTGGGAATCATGCCATACGTTGCAGCTCGCTGATGAGCGGGTTTTCACCCGTTTCCCCGGCACATTCATTCTGGCGCTGCTCCATACTAACCTCAATTCACCCTCATCGGCTCTCGAGACGTCGATGTTAAGAGCTGCCCAAATCTCTTTACTCACTCACTCACTCAATACATTGTTTAATATATGTAGACCCTACATATCGCACCCCAAATACAAGACTGTCGTCACTAAAAAAGGGGGTTTTTCCTGATTTTAGTGTGTAAAGTGGGAAAATACATATTGCAATGCAGTGGAAAACTTTAGGAAAATTATTTTTACTGTTACTGGACTTACAGCGGGTAATACGGTGTTGCACTTTGGAAAAACATATCACTTATACACGAAAAACTATCAGATAAAATTTGTGTGAAAATTACAATGAATTTCTTGTTGTTAAACAGTTATAATACCTAATGTTCCATAGAAAAAATAGTTTTTTAAAATGGTCCCACGCTTAAATTATTGTTCACCGAAAGAAGGTTATTTTGAGTTACGATACTCTTGTATTTGGGGTACGATATGTTGTGTCAAGGCTTTTTATTTATGGTCAAATTTGATAATTCGGCCCCCGTTAAGATTAAAAGCTCTAAATGTGGCCCTCACAAGCAATACCCTACTATAGAACAGTAAAATAATGTTTACAAAATGGGTAAATATTAAAAATGTTTATAAAATTTTAAATCTCAAACAATAAAATTGTCTTTAAAAAATATTTATCGTGAGAACGAAATAAATCAATAATTTTGAAAAGGAATTTTATATAATAATGAATAAATAAGTTTATAGAATTATGATTGAAAATGTAATATAAAAGTAGATATAAAATAAAAGAACAATGCATTATAAACACGAATCTGTCATCCTAATTGTAATAAAATCACTATTATTAATGAAAATTTGGTAGATATTTATATGAATGAAATAAAATTTTAATTTCATAAAGCAATTTATGTAGGATTTTCAGTGTTAATAACTTTATAAGAATGAAATGTAATTTTTTATATTGAAATTAAACTGAGATATAATTAAAATAACCAATTATATCAGGTTCATATTCTTTAGTATATAATTGAACAAGTTTGTGATAAATAATAAGTCCATTTTCCTTTACGTGGGTGCAAATTAATTTTAGTAAAGTTCCTAAAAGCGCAGATGGTAGGTAGGAGTTGACGTCTCATTGACAGCAACATCATTAAAAATGAAACAAAAAACATGTTAAACAGTTCCAAGACCATTAAAACACACTAGTTATTTACCTGCGATTTAAACTCAGAATAACTTCGATAATTAAACTGACGTGCAATTAACTGAATCACTAAGGTATTCGGATCGTCATCTTCGGATGTTATCAGTCTAATGTTTTGAATGATAGGGTTCACTAACCTAAAATATTTACACGGACATAATTTTTAAATAGTTGTCTTAGCCACTAAAAACACATAAGTTTACATGGCCTACCGTAATGCAACGTGTGTGGATAATTTGGTGGAAATCAATTTGTTGGTCTCCGAGATATGGCAAAAACCTTATTTCCTACACGGGGTTATCATACAAAATGGCCTAAAAAGAGACTATATACGTTGTTTCTATAAAATACTGCTAGAATAAAATATTTATTGAATTGTTTTAATTGGTAAATCGATATACCAAACATATAAAAATATTTATAAGGCCGCAATATTGAAAATTGATGTCTGACACAAATTAAATAATTTAACTTTAAAAGGTCTTTTGTAGTTGTGCAAAAAATGGTGGAAATTAGTTAAATTTTTTCGGAAATACGGCAAATATTCAATTTACTCACCTTAAACTATTTTGCAAAACATATTGCAAAAGAGGATATCTGTATATATTAATTATGCTTTAATTAATACTGTTTGCATTCAAAATTTGGTTGAATTTTGATTAAATGTTTTATTGATATATCAAATTAATCTAAATTATTTATGTAAACCTCAATAAAACCTGCCTATAGCACATAACACATTTAAATTTACATAACCGTACTGTGGCGATACTTGCATGAATTTTGGTATCACTCGGTTTATAAGTCCTCGATATATGGCATAAACCCTTCATTGTTTATGTGAAAATCTTAATAAATAGTAGAAAAATAGTTTACACATTAACATATTTGATGATTGTCATAGATTCAATGTAAAAATATAATTTTAAGATTTTAAATAGTTTCTAAAATGTTAAATTTTAGTAAAATTTTGTATATGCGCAATTCGGAAAATAAGAGACTAACACAATTAACACATATAAATAAATATGGCCTACCACAGTACAACTTCTCCGCTAAATTTTAAAGAAATAGTTTGATTGTTTCTCGAGATTGTACATAAAAACTGTATTATTACATGTGCGGCTTTCTTACAAAATGGCGGAGAAATATGGCTTGGCATAGACAATTATAATGGATAGAATTAATACTGTCAGCATACAAAGTTAAATTAAATCTTATGGCCACCATTTTGAAAATATGTTTGCCTGACCCTTTCATGGTGTACCATAGTGCTACTTCTTTGCCAAATTTTGTAGAAATCGTTTTTCTTCGGAGATATTGCGTAATTTTAATTTGTCATGAGATATTATTTTTGAAAAATGGCGGAAAAGGAGATTTTGTGTGGACACATTTGATGATTGATATAAATACAGTCAGAATGCAAAGTTTCATTTCAATTAATTACATGGTTTGGACAATATAATACAAAACTAAAATAGCTATATGGCCACAAATTTGAAAATAAGTGCCTGAAATTCCTGAAACATATCAATTAACATCACCTACTGCAGTACTACTTGTTTGCCATATTTGGAAGGAATTGGTCAATTCTTTCCCGAGATATGAAACAAAAACTTTACATTCGCATGGCACTATCTTACAAAATGGAGTACAGACGTGGATTCGTGTAGACACATTAAATCTTTGTTATTTATACTGTCAGCATACAAAGTTCAGTTGAAATTGATTACATGGTTTTGAACATATATCGTGCTGTGCTAAAATAGCTAGATGGCCGCTGTTTTGAAAATATATGTCTTAAGTTCTCTAAACATATATGTACATATCAACTATCGAATAACTACATTTTAGACTAAATGTTGTAGCAATGTGTCAATTGTTTCGCGCGATATTACACAAGAACGTTATTAATTCATTTGGCGCTATCATACAAAATGGCGGGGAAATGTGAGGTTGTTTTTTTATTTATACTATGATTGACTCTGTCTGAGTAAATCATTTGGTTGAAATGGTTGAAAAGGTATGGTAGTTATTCCAAATAAACCTTGTATGTTAGCAATTTGTATGCTGACGGTATGTATTCCAAGCATCATATAACCTAAACAACCACCACTTTGGTGGGCTTATTTGAAAGATAGTGTTGCATGTAAAAATAAATCTCTTACATTATATATGAAAAACTATTTTACCAGTTTTCGCCGAATTTGGTACATATGCAATACTATAATAGGCCAGGTAAATAAACATGATTACAATTTATGAGGCAGTTATTTTCAAAATGGCGGCCATAAAGATATTTTAGGTTTATTAGGTATAACTACCATATCATTTGACTAATTTCACGCAAAATTTTATGTTGACCATATATATTAAAAGCATCGAATAAGCCAAAAACATATTATTCCGGCCATTTTGTAAGATAGTGCTACATGAATTCATAAAGTTTTGTGTACTTCCTCGAGAAACAATTGACACATTCCTACTAAATTTGGCAATCATGTAGTACTCCCCCTGTTCATATGTAGAAATTTGAGTCAAGTAAGTCAGACACCTATTTTTAAAATGGTGGCCATCTAGTTATTTTAGCATAGTACGCTATATATTCGAAACTATTTAATAAATTCCAATTTAACTTTGTATGCTGGGAGTATTCATAACAAATATTTTATGTGTCTACACTGAGTATCTTTTGTCCTAAGTTTAAAAGATAGTGCTACACAAATAAATAAAAATTTTATGTCATATCTCGGGAAACTATTTTCAGATTCCTATTAAATATGGCAAACAATTAGTACTGCAGTAGGTTATGTTAATTTATATGTTTTAAGAATTTAAGGCACTTGTTTTCAAAATGGTGGTATGTAGCTATTTTAGTTATGGATGTTATATCGTCGAAACAAAGTAATTAATTCCAACGAAACTTTGTATGATGGGTGTATATATTACAACAATTAAACAAAATCTCTTGTCCACCATTTTGTAAAACAGTTTCAATTTACAAATTGAAATGTTGTGGTCCCCGAAAAAATGACCGATTTCTACCATATTTGGCAAACATTTAGGACTATGGCAGGTTATGGAGACTAATACATTTTGAGTGGGTCAGCAATACATATTATTGAAATGGTGGCCTTATTACTATTTTAGATCACAAATTTTTTATCTACGAAACTGCAAAACAAATTTCAACTTTACTTTGTATGCTGACAGTATCACATATATGTATCAAAATTGCATACGTAAAACCTCCTTTCTCCGTCATTTTGTATGATAGCCCCACATAAAATAATACAGTTTTAATGCTGTATATCAGGAAACAAACAACCGAATTTTTCAAACTGGGCGAAGAAGTTGTATTGTGGTAGGCTGTATTAATTTAAATATTTTAAGTATGTTAGTGTCCCTTATTTTGAATGGCGAGAATAAAAACCTTTTTAGCTTGGTGTGCCATATCTACGAAACTATGTAAGAGATTTAAATTTAACTTTGTATTTTGTAGCTATGACAATAATCGAATGTACTAATATAAAAACTTTTTGCCCTCCATTTACGAAGATCTTCACATTATCAATGGAGTTGTATGCCATATTTCGAAGACGAATCAACCAATATGCATACAGAAATCCTCCTTTGCCAGATTTTTTGCAAAGTAGTGTCAGGTTAGTAAAATGGACATTTTGTCATATTTGTGGAATAATTCGACTAACTACCACATCATTTTGCACACCACAAAGGGCAGAGTATACTTACATGATATAAATGGTGTCAGGCAATAATTTAAAAATGGCAGCCATGTAAATAATTTAATATGTTTGGCATATCTATTTAAAAATTTCAATCAAACTTTTATACTGATATTATATATAAAAAAAATCGTGTACAGAGCCTCGTTTTAAGTAATTTTGTAAGATAGCCCCATTTAAGAAAATGTGGTTTTTATTCCTTATCTCGCAGACCAATCAACCGATTCACATCAAATTGTTCACACAAGTAGCATTATGGTAGACCTATGTAAGCTTATGTATTTTATTGCCTCAGACACTTATTTTCAAAATGATGGCCTAGTAAATATTTCAGGTTAGTGAACCCTATCATTGAAAACATTACACTGAGTATATCCAAAGGTGATGCTCCGAATCCTACCTCCGTAATGGAGTTGTTTGCAAGTTAGTTTAATTTAACGAGTTCTTCTGAATTCGAATCCCGGGTAAGTCACTCCTGTATTTTAATTGTCTTTGTACTGTTTCACATGATTCTGATTTCATCTCTAATGATGTTGTCAATGAGACGTCAATAACTACCTACCATATACAATTTCAAGAACTTTACTTAAATTTATTTGCACATATGTAGAGGAAATTATACTCATTAATTATAACTAACTTCTTGTTTATTTTTTACGGCATGTCAGTTTCACATTCGTACTAGCAGAAAATTGATACTGAACGTTAATATTATTGCATATGATGATAGTATCTACATGGTGAGTACCTGCAAATTAAAAATTTATTTATTTTTCACCAAAGATATGGACACTTTTTGAAGACATTTAGCGAAGAATTATAAATACATCTTATATAATACTTGCCTTAAAAAAACAACTTTTATGAATTTCAAATTATTGCACTGTTACACAAAAGAGAGAGTTTTATTGTTCATAAATTACATCAAATTTGAAATAATCTTTACGAGATGTAATTATATTTACATCTCATCTCATTTTCATATTTTTCCAGTGAAACAAAGGTTGAATTAAAATGGATTAATATAATTTAAGAAAGCATTGCATAGCAGCTAAAAGCAATATATTAAACCATGCACAAATAAATTTCACTAGATACACATCTATAAGTGCTTATCAGCTGAAGCTAAACAGCACTGACATACTCCAATAATATAGTGACTAGGTAAACGTGCAGAAAAACCTATAGAGAAGCAGAAAATGCATTGCAACGTGATGCAGTCGCTGTGCTTTGCAGTATACAATAAAGCAATGTCTTCCTTACAGCTGATGAAAACTGTCGGATGTGCCTACCTTGACCAGCTCCTTTCCAGACTTCAGTAAAGCCATGAACAGAAGTTAATTCTCATATTAAACTAGTAGCTGTGCTTATTTCTGACAGTTACATACATATTCAAATCCATATATTACATGACTGTTACTAATTATTAAAACGAATTTTATATTGAACAGAAGGTTTAATGTAAACAAGTTTAAAACATATTCTCAGGTTGTTATACATCTTAATTTTTGACGATATTAGGCTGGGGCCACACCTTCCCTTTTAGCGGGTGCGTTTTGGAGGGACCCGTTCGGCGGGAAGGTCATATAGCATTGCTTTAAATGGGGGAGGCCACACCATCCCTCCAAACCGGTCCCGGCGGGATGAAGGGACGGTAGACAAAAACACCTGCATTTCAATGCGTGCGGCCACACTGTCCGGTTTCGCGGGTNCGGGATGAAGGGACGGTAGACAAAAACACCTGCATTTCAATGCGTGCGGCCACACTGTCCGGTTTCGCGGGTCCCGGTTTCCTTGTAGACCGTAGTTTCGTATACGTTTGGGACGTCATGTTTGACACAGACAAATTTATACAGTTGATTGAAGAGCACCCCGATGTCTGGGATATGTCTTCAAAACATTATATGGACCGGAACATACGGGATAAAAGTTGGGAGGAAATCGTGAAAGGAATGTTCGCGACGTGGGATGAAATGGAGCTGCAAGAAAGACAACAACAAGGTAGGTAACATTGAATGTTATGTACGTATGGCAATGTAGAAT
>NQII01000238.1:641125-711021 GCA_002778355.1 Clitarchus hookeri | reverse complement strand
ATATGTTCTTCGAATTTTGAAATTTTTTTCTGTGATTTTTTATAATAATTGCTTGGTGTGAGTGAGAGGTGGGGGGTGTAATGAAGAGGACGATGAGAGTGGAATGGGAGGGGTGGTGGTAGGAGTTTGGGGACGTGGTGGGTGCAAGTTGGTGGTTCGCGGGAGGGGTCCAGATCCGCTGATCCTTCCCTGTCCAGAGGACCTGGCTCGGAGTCTCGAATCCTCCATTACTGCTCTGAGGATTCCGTGACTCATTATGCTAAGTGCCTCTAATCATTTTGCTCGCCTGAGGATTTTTCGGCTCTTGCTTTGAGGATCTTCAAAACCGCTTTCCTAATTTTTCAATGTTTAGGAAATTTTTGGGTGAAAAAAGTGATTTTATGTCAAATAATTAATTTAGGAAGTGGTTCTTTAGGGTGAAACAGGCAATTTTGCAATAACATGGTCGTCCCATTTCGCCGATGGCCGTAGGCCACGGCTGCCTTGACAACCGAAGTGATGGGCAAATCCTGAATCCTGATGCATGATACCTGCACTTGAAGGAAAATTTTTGTATTTCCTCACAAGCAGTACCATGCTCTCGATCAATGCAAACTTACATGCAGGACCATACTGCGAAGAATAATAAAGTTTTAGATATAGGGTATACAACATCACAGGAATTAATCGATAAAATACTTCATTCAATGATACCATGCACGATGACAATCGTTACTGAAAATATTTACAAAAGTAAATAAAATTATAGAGTGTGCCTGGTGCTAGGTAGTTAGGCCCTGCGCACATTCATACCTAGACATTATGGATTTTAGAATTTGCCAGCTACACAACCCATGCACAGTGTCATCAAAAAGAAGGCTTTCACAAGAAGCTGCAAGCAGCCATTGGATTTTTTACTTGTACACTATGAAGGGTAGCACCTGAATTAATCATAATTTGTTAAATTTAAGATATTGAGTTGCCCTGAAAAAATTCCACGTGTCTATTTCGTTTAGTAAGGGGTCCAAAATATTACCTCTTTACGTGTGATGAGGGTAGGTTTCTCGACAGTGAAGGACGTCGCCATAAAAAGAAAAGAGATCTCAGCTTTCGTAACCGACGAATGTCAGATCCTGAACAAATGCATTAGCGGGAAGTACGATGTTATTATTTTTAATCTACACGCCCGCCCCCCGTCGTGCACCATTTTGGCAAGACAAGACTTTCATACGAAGCCACTAGCTACTGTGGGGCTTTTACTCTCACACATTGTAAAGGATTATACCCCAATCACACATATTTTGTAAATGGGAGATTCCGTCACACACTGAGAATATCATGCATTCCCTGTTCGTGCAAGAAAGGGGTCGAAGTAAATATGTTTGCCCAATGGAAGAGGATCTTCTCCGCAAAAGAAAAAACCGACAGATTTCAGTTGAGGTGGAGAAATTTCCCACCACAGAAAATGCCTTGAGACCTCAATTGCAACAAGCTTAATCGAGTCTCTCCTTGTACTCATTTTCTGTGAATGTTAAATGAGCTTCTCCATCGAGCACAAAGCCATTATACCAGATGGACATAAAATTAAATTAAGAAGGCTTCAATTTATCTTTTTCTCGTTTTGCAAGATTGTCAGTTCCAATTTTAACCACACACTGAAGCCACAGTTTCCGGCATCATTCACACAAATTCTAGAGCTTTGTTGTGCTGTCATGACTTAGAGAAAGCCATCATATAGTGTAAATGCAAGACATTGAGTCATTCTGAAAAATAACCCACTTGCCCGATGAGAACAAAACTTCGCTCTAGAAGAAAACATGAAACCATTGACTCTATTATCACACCTGGCACCTGTGCGGAATCAGATAGGCAGTCTTTGCACCATGTAGCAAGCCACGTCATGAAGCTAAGCATGACGAGAGTCGGTCGGTCGATGGGGGAATTAATTATCCACCACAAAAAAACAATGAAACATCATGGGTGAATATGGAGGTCGCATCCATGACGTGCTTCTCCACATACGGCCCCTTATACAGCTTTGATTTTTTAGCAGTGATGATATGAGTGATACAGGAATTACATTATAAACTTGCATATATATTTTAATATTCTTGCATTTTAGTACTGGTGGCCTCAGCATTATTCCCCGACTGCAACATCCCAATTCTCGCTGGGGCATTTTCTATTAAATATTTATTGTGTTCTTCTAAACACGGCTGCCTAAACAGTCTGGACCTTCGTAGAAAATCATGATAAAATGAGAGGCACCACTAGCGTAAATAGATCTTATCATTTTAAGGCGTCAGTTGAAATCTCGCAAGTTTGAAAAATAATTTTACATTGCAGTAGTGAACAGTCCTATCTTCAGCCATCAACAACATCAAGCCAAAGTGTTCAGACTTCTCTTCTTCCACAACATGTACGGGTACAACCTTCGGAACTTAGTGAGTAAACATTGACCAATACATATGGGTTGTTCTCCGCGAAAATTTCGATTTGTCGCAGTAGTATAGGGAATTCCAGTTCGGAAAAGTCAAACTTAGAACACATGTGTTTGCTGGTGTTTTGCGGATTAATGACAGTCTTCCTGTTTCTAATCTAATCTGGCAGCTCGATATAATAAGAGGTGAGAAAAAAATTATTTAGTCGGTTTTGGCGCAAGGGTGTTGGGTGGTGGGGCGATGAACCTGAGCTCTGTCATTCATGTCGGCCGATGGCCATCATGTTCGCCATGCAGGATGTCGGTGACCTAGTCCGTTATTGCATCAGCACCAACATTCCGACACATCTCTGCCACTCGTTCTTCGACCTACCCTGCTCAGCAGAGAAGCTTTAATTTTCCCTTTCTAAAAGGAAAAATGCGGATGTGAAGATATATTTATACATGAATTTGCCGACGGTACTTGGCACAATACTCCTTAAGGGCGGAAGGAATTCATGAAGTCTTACCGCACTCGATGCGCTTAAGAACTTTGCAAAGTGTTACATTATCCATTATAGGCTCTCATTAGCAAATTTATCTATGTCATCTCTTTCCCACAATTTCAAAAGAAAAACCCAGTGACCTTTTCGAAACTTGGGGGGTTCACTTAAATCTACGATAGTCACGATGTCAAGAGAAGAATAAAATAAAGCCATTTGGCATCCCAAAAGAAAATTGTGATAATATTATTCAGTACATCCGCACCATATCAGCACGAGGAGCAAATTCACCTATGCATTCTACTGTCACGAACTTGCAAACATTAGCCTACTAGTACCAGCTCCCGTCGGCCAGCATGTCCTACAGCTTATTCTCTCCCAGCTTAACTGAGAGCCCTATCAGCTCCGACTTCGAATACAGTGATTTCGAAGGAGAAATGGAAGTTTGTGTGGCAGAATTCCTTCCATTCAGAACAATATAAGTGGATAAGTACAGTGAACTGAATTGTGGGTACAGATGTGTAAGTTTTCGAGACGATCGAGGCATTCTGCAAATTCAATTTTGTGATGTTTCAATTAACTGGTTCTGCTGCTACAATGCCTTCAAAGGATACTATGTGCAGGACTCATTAACATGCGAATATAAAAACTGTTATGTTTACAATTTATATCCTGACTTTAAACTTCCTTGTAAGAGAAAATAGAGATGTATACGTAAGCTAGATAAGAAGGAACGAAATTGTATTGTACAAAATATTCTGAAAAAGTAAAAAGTATTTAAGTGAGCAATCGCAGGAGAAATGTGAGGATCATAACCACATTTGGAAAAGGCGAGGTTTCCCTGACTGGGCTTCCAACTGCATGATTTTTGCTTGTGAAGTTTACCTATTCTCAAGGCAAAGACCCTCCACCAAGTCTTCTCGTGACAGTAGGGCGCGGCCCGGTAATGAGTTATGGTAATCCTATACAGGATGATTCTAAAATCATGGGACNGAGCTCACTAAAACAAACAATTATTGTATAGGAATATATGGGCGGGAGTGACGCGTTGAGGCACAAACACAAAAATAACACATGAAATGCAACGCATTGCTTATTTACAACGTCGCCGCTAGATGCCTTTTTACAGCAACGTTTATAATAATTGCTCAAAATTGCTACCACCGACAGTAATGCAAGCTTGGTAGCGTCGGTGGAGTGATGCTGATGCAGCAGGTCACTGGCGCAACGTTTNACATTGTTTATTTACAACGTCGCCGCTAAATGCCTTTTTACAGCAATGTTTATAATAATTGCTCAAAATTGCTACCACCGACAGTAATGCAAGCTTGGTAGCGTCGGTGGAGTGATGCTGATGCAGCAGGTCACTGGCGCAACGTTTGACTGCCCTCAACTATCGCCACCATTGTCAGCCAATCACGCCATATGTAGAGGTCGCCAAACATGCGTGACTGTTGGTGGATGCATTTCCAGCAACTGTTTTAACATTTTCTGTTCGGAATCACTCGTTAAGTGTGCTGTTAATGAACATTTTATGTTTCCGTTAATGTGTTGTGTTTTTGTGCTTGTGCCTCAACGCGTCACTTCCGCCCATATATTCCTATACAATAATTGTTTGTTTTAGTGAGTTCTACCACCCCTCAATGTTTGTCCCATTATTTTAGAATCACCATGTATATCTGCTCTGTGGCTTTCACTGAGCGACGTGGTAGCCCTGACCATCTTGTGTGGTATATTGTAATTCACTCGTCGGCTCATAGGATGTGCTGCTATCTGTACTTATTTTTGCAAAATTTTAAAATTCCTCGTGGAAGCAGGTAGCCTCGAACTATCGGACCTTGTATTGATAAACGGACGCCTTAGACCGCTCGGTTCTTGCATTAGTTATAATAATTTGGTTTTTAAGTGCACTTTTTATAAATTGTTTGATTTTTTAATGCATGCCATGTAACGTATTTACAGACGAATCTCAAAGCGACGAATTCACATATGAGTTAGCTGATTTATTTCATAGTATAATATTTCCTTTATGTTATATAAATTTGTATTATACAAAAAGTTATCAGATATAAAAATGTTTTTGCGTGTAACGTTTGTGTAAACAGGTTTTCCTTTCACATCAGATAATTTGTAGTATCAATAAAAATATGGCATTAGTTATTTCATTTTTATGTCTTATTTGTGTAAGTGATATACGTCTATTAAAACTAAAGGGCATTCTAGCACACTTGTTGCTATTATTACATTTAACGCCTAACATGGCGGTGTCTGTCAACACTTTAAAGAGTGCACAGTACCTTCACAGATTGTCAACAGCTTCTACTAATTAAATATTACTTCTCAAAAGCATCATATTTCTATTTATTTT
Organism: Clitarchus hookeri; assembly: GCA_002778355.1. Taxonomy (NCBI): domain Eukaryota; kingdom Metazoa; phylum Arthropoda; class Insecta; order Phasmatodea; family Phasmatidae; genus Clitarchus; species Clitarchus hookeri. Next base: position 705,752 of record NQII01000238.1, on the reverse strand, counting down.
CTGTATTGTCAATTCTACTAGTTCTATACACCCTAAAAGAATTGGAGGGTGCCTTTAACAGTCCACGATGCTGTTGTATTTTCCATACTTATTTGTTAACGCTACAGTTCTAGTTCTGTAATCTTTTATCATATTTCGAGGATACAGCTAACAATCAGCGACACTGTTCTAATTACCATGTGTGTTAGTTAACTCTTCAATACTAGTTCTGTAATGTTAACAGAATATGATGGTTCCTCCAACAGACCACGGCATAATTGCAATAACCATACTTGTTTGTTAACTCTAAAATAGCAGCTCTCTAATCTTAATAGTATCGGAGGGTATTTCCAATATTCCATGACACTGTTGTAGCTACCATACTTTTTCTGTTAACATATGAAAAAAAAACGAGGCTATTTATACAGAACATTTTGTTGCACTTACCAAACAGCACTGTTGGGTTTACAATATCTTGTTCTGAGATAGTAACAATACTCTTAGATTGTGTTCACAACTATCTGTATATGTCCTACTACAGAAGAAAATTTTCCTGCTACAGAAAAGATGGTTCCCACAACAGAATAGCTTTTAAGAATATTTATATTGTTCTGATAACAATTTGGATTGTAAAGTATTACAGAACATTATGTTGCTTGCACTAAGGTTTAGTTGTCGCTACCCCAAAATGACATTAGAGAACTGTTCTGTTAAATTCTCTCTGCTGATTTATTTCAGTGTCTGCTTCCTCCCTTTCGACTAATATCTAAGTGGTCCAAATGTTACTTTAGAACCACAATGGCTGTTGGGCAAAGTGCAGGTGTGTTGTCGTCTGAAAGTTTATACTTGCCCTGGTTTTAAATGTTTTTTGTAGGGCTGGTGCATGGTAGTTTTGCTAGCACGCTTTTCCCAATGCATTAAAAATTATCTTTTGGTTGCCCGGTAGAAATATACGTTTCGGATAACTTGCCCGGCTGCAGTGTGGATTCCTGTAATGCATAGTATTGTAGGTACTTGTGTATTGTTTTTAATAGTTATTTTTCTGTTGCTAGCTGTAATTGAGCCTCTGAAGACCCACCTGCAATATTATTTAATCGTGTTCGGTATATTTTAATGAGTTATTTTAACGTGTGCGTCTTTTTCATGATATAAAAGCCGTGGGGATTTGTTCGGCTCTCTCAGAGTGACCTCGAGGTTTCAGTAATATTTGTATAGTTATTTTTTTAATTCGTTGGTTTTGAAATTACATGAGGCTTGGTGTCTTTGATTTGGCTCTGTGAGAGCGCACATCATGCCACATCATGTAGCAGTTGTAATTACAGCTCGTTGAGGATTTACATCATTATGAATTTTCACGAGAAATAACGTTACATTGTTCTGAAACTGTTTTTTTTTTTTTGTTTTCAACATAGTTATCTTAAATACGATTCAGAAAGAACTTTATTATGCACATTTCTTTAAGTATATTGTTCTATTCCAAATAAATTTTTAAGACTTACTCCATTTTCAAACTCAATGTCAACCAAATCGATGAAGGTGGCAGCGCCAAGCACCACAAATAAAAACACTGTACCCCAATACATCAATTTATTGATGCGTAAAAGCATTAGATAAAAGTTAATGAAAATTCAGAGCATTGAATAAAGGTAAATTATAGATATAAAATCAATAAAATTCACTGCCCCCTGTTCAAATTCTCTGTTAAAACATCCTCCTTTTTCGGAGTATTTTATGTGATGTTTGTATGTAAATCTTCGATGGCTCATTTGTTTTGCCTCAGTTTTAAACTACTTATAAATAACACAATACTGTGATATTTGTCTAGAAATTTTGAAGGTGACGTAATAAGGAAACAATTAAAAATCGTGCAACAGGTAGACAGTTCTTAAAAAAATGTAATAAATGAAATATCTGAATACAATAAACTAATTTCTGGACTAAGACTCTACACTGCATATTATACCGGTATCCATCAATCCATAATTGAAAGGACCATANAATCAATAAAATTCACTGCCCCCTGTTCAAATTCTCTGTTAAAACATCCTCCTTTTTCGGAGTATTTTATGTGATGTTTGTATGTAAATCTTCGATGGCTCATTTGTTTTGCCTCAGTTTTAAACTACTTATAAATAACACAATACTGTGATATTTGTCTAGAAATTTTGAAGGTGACGTAATAAGGAAACAATTAAAAATCGTGCAACAGGTAGACAGTTCTTAAAAAAATTTTATAAATAAAATATCTGAATACAATAAACTAATTTCTGGACTAAGACTCCACACTGCATATTATATCGGTATCCATCAATCCATAATTGAAAGGACCATGATGTACTCAATAATAACTGCCGGAGTGCGGCCCCTGTGTGACAATGATATCGTACTAACATGAAAACCCATTAATCAGCATGTGACTAGCGAAAAAAAGAATATCGTTCGTAACCATTTATTTCCGCGAGCGCACGAGCACTGCTTAGTAAACCCGAATCAGTTAAGTTTTCCATTCTATATTTCCATTTAAAATAAACCCCACAATCCCTTCCGACCCAATCCGCACTCAAGAACTCGATGTTTAAAGCCGCCCAAATTACTTCACCCACTCATTCACCCTTCCAACCCATGGGACCATATCAGTAAATCTGCTTTCAGTAATATTTATCACCACATTATCAAATTTTTATGGTTAAGAAAAATAACATCAAGTGTGTATAGATATTTCAAAACATCTGTGATTACTTACCTTCTATTTTAGCTTCCGCAGATAATCTGGTGTAATTCACTAATGCTGCAGTCTCTAAGCATTTTTTGATCATCCCTCGCACTTCTTCAGGCGGGACCGGTGTTACAATATCTTTCATGAGAACCTGCAAAAGACAATAAATGTTTATAACAATAATATTTGAAAGGAAAATTATGCTTATTTTAAAAAATTATAAGTGTAGGAGAAAAGTTTAAATCGGTTGAATGGTTTCCGAGTAATGACATATACACCTTAATATTAAAATGGCAGCCATTTTGAAAGTAAGTGCCCGGCGTGGCCAAAAACTATCCAAGTCAGGTGTCCTTACTTATTAATATATATGTACCGAGTTTAGTGAAATTCGGTTGAAGCATTGAAAATTTTAAAAGGGGGAAGCATACTCGCACAGACACATACACACATACACTCCCACAGACACACATACAAGAAAGTGACCTCATACGATTTTCTTTCCTTCAGAAAGTAGGCTAAAAAGAATTGTTCGGAGTTACAAAAAGGATCTTCTGACAGATAAATACCAATGCTAAACTTAAGTACATATTGATATATTTATTCAATACTAGCGACCCGGCCCAGCTTCGCCCTGGTACAGTTTAGTTTTTATAGCTATACACTAATAAATACATTGGGAAAAGAAAATTACAATACTATATGATAGTAAGTAAGAAAGTAAACAACTATCATATATAACATGCATACATACACGTCACACCTGTCTCCCAGAGAGGTAGGCACAGATTATGGACCTCCATATACCACGATCCTGACATACTTACCTCCTTCCTTATCTAATATAACAGTATTATATGATAGTGGTTTAGAAAATTTATTTGTATACAACATTAATGGTTTTACCTCCGACCGCCAGAAAAAAAAGATTTCTATTTGACGTGACACACGAAAGGGCTACGTACAGTTGTCCGTGTAAAAACAATGCACCACTCAAATCTACTCCAGTCACATTAAGTGTTTGACATTGTGCCTTATTTATGGTCATACTATAACCAACTCTTGTTGGAAATTGATCTCTTTCAAAGTTAAAAGGCAAATCCGAGCGAACCATTGATATTCTAGGTATTAAAACCGTTTCTCCAGTACCACAGCCAGTTAGAATAGTACCTTCAATGAGATAACTTTTTAAACTTGTTATTTGTAATTGAGCCCTGTTGCATAACTTTTGTGGAATTACATTTCTCAATAAAATTATGGGAGCTCCAACTTTTAAAATCAGTTTGTGTGTTGGTATGCCAGAAGGATTCAATGAATTAAGAAATTCTATGGGATAGTGCACAGTTTCTTCACTGTCGAGTACTGTATCTACTGAGTTATAGACTTGTGTTTGCGCATTGAATTTTGCAAGCACTAATTCATTTATTTATTTGACTTGTTCAATAGAAGCGATATTATTGCCCTTTCTTTGAACCACGATAGTGTCTTATTTGAAAGGTCATGTATTTTCGGGTATACATTATATATCAGTTGTTGTTGGTCGGTGATTAAAACACATATATCACTATTGAGAGAAATTTTTCCACAATCCATTGGAAGCTCTCCATTTCCGACTTTCAGTAGCATGTCAGCAAACATGCTGTTATCTCCTGAAGATAAGTACTCTCATGTTTGTTTTAAGTACTGGTTTTTTTTACGATTGGCCAAATTGTAAGCTCTAAAGGTCATTTCTTCTCTATATAAAAAAGGTTTTATTATTAATTTATTTATTTTGATAAAGAATAAGTTCTTTATGATAGGAAAGACAGTGCATTTTACATTTGTATTTACTGCGTAATTTACATTGTAAATATGCTTATTACTACTAAGCTGTTAAAGACAGATTTAACCTACCACTAACGTTTTTTTAGATAATTTAATTTTACATAATCCTTTCATACATGAATTTGTTATATTTCTATAAGATTAGGCAGCGTATTCCAATAGAGCGCGCTGGCGGCAAACATTTTTCCCGACTTAATTCACTAATACCGTTAATGCTCAGCTACTATATGTGCTAGGGAATTTTTTAATACACACAAACCTTCCTCGATAAATGCAGATCATAACACTAAAAAACCGCATCCAAATCTGCTCAGTGGTTCTCAAGATTAGTGCAGTCATGCTGACAGACGCGCGCCAGGGACTTCCTTTTATGCTATGTATTGATTATTATTTTTATACACAAAACTGCTGTGTTAACTATCAAAACCAAATCAATTTACATAAAATTAACCTCCTTTCTCCCATATATATATATTTCTTTAAAAATTAACAAATCAGAATAATCAGCACTTATGATTTCATATTCAGAAAATTGACCTTTCATTACCATACTTTCCGAAGGAAAGAAAAGCTAATGAGATCACTTTCGTGTCTGTGTGTTTATGTGTGTATGACTCTGTGATTGTCTGTGCGTGTGTGTCCCTTTTTTCAATTTTTGAACGCATGAACCGAATTTCACCAACCTTGGTAAACATATAATACTTAGTAAGGAGACCCGACTTTTACATTTTTCGAACATGTGAGACGCTTACTTTCAAAATGACAGCAATTAAAAAACTTGAGGAGATATATCATGTCTCTGAAACCATTAAACAGATTTAAACCAAAATTGTACACTGGCAGAGAATCAAGTAAACATTATGTTTTGAGTTAAATATTGTTGTTGGTCCGCCATTTTGAAAAACAGCACCAAATGACGAATTAAAGATTTTTCATTTTATCTAGAAAACTATTAAACCATTTCCCATCCAATTTGGCGGGTAAGTATTGCTATGATAGTACAGCAAACGAAAGTAATTGAAATTGATTGGGTACTTATTTTTAAAATGGTGGTCATAAAAATTTTATAGGTTTATTTGGTATATCTACCACACAATTTAAACAATTTCCTTCAAATAGTATATACTTTGAGTATCTATTTCAAGTGTCATATATAACAACACATAATTACTTTTGTCGCCCATTTTATAAGATAATGCCATAGGAATAAATAAAGTTCTTAAGTCATATCTCGGTAAAAAAATAACGGATTCCTACCAAATTTGGCAAATAAATAGTACTGATGCAGATGATGATCAGTGATAGGTTTTAAGAATATTAGACACAATTTCAAAATGGCAGCCATATAGATATTTTAGCTTAGAATTCTATATAGTCGAAATTATGTAATCAATTGCAACATATCCTTGTATGCTGGCAGTAGATATAACAAATATCAACTGTATCTACACGGAGCATATTTTTTCCGGCATTTTGCAAAATAACGCTATACAAATGAAGTTTTTATGTCATAACTCAGGAAACAATTGATATATTCCTACCAAATACGGCACACAATTAGTACCGCAGCAGGTTGTGTAGAGAAATATTTTTAAGTAGGTCACGCACTTTTTTTCAAGATGGTGGCTATATTAAATATTTAAGCTCAATTTATTTATCAACGAAACAAATCCCAACTTGAATTTGTATGCTGGCAGTGTCTATTACAACCATAAAATACGTATATGCAGAGCCTAATTTCTCTACCATTTTAAATAATAACCCCACCAATAACTAATAGAGTTTCTATTTCATATCTCGGAAAACAATCAACCCATTCTTACAAAATTTGGCGAAGATGATGTAGTGTGGTAGGCTATATATATATATATATGATACACTTATTTTCAGAATCGAGGATATAAAATAATTTTAGTTTTGTAAGACATATATATATGAAGCTATGAAATCCATTTTAATTTAACTTTGTATATTGGGAGTATAAAATCGTCGAATGTGCTTCTACATCGATTTTTAAACCTCCATTTATTAAGATCGCCATATGAAAATTATGGAGGTTTTATGCCACATTTCAGGGACTAAACCACCCATTATTACCAAATTCTTCAAACAATTTGCACTACGATAGGTCATGTAATCTTACATATTTTTAATGGCTAGGTCACTTATTTTCAAAATGACTGTCCTCTAAGTAATTTAGATTAATGAACCCTATCATTAGAAACATTAGACTGAATAAATCCGAAGTTGATTCTTCAAATCCGACTTATATAATGCAAGCGCATTGTACGAGTGTAACGTCAGGTTTGCTCTCACGTGCGTAAACAGCGCTGCTGTGACGCCAAATATCTATTCCTTCTCTGTATTCACCCTCCTCAGTGTTGATTCTCCATGTTCCACCCATACATTGCCTTACCCCCACATACGCTAAGGTTTCGCTACTACGTTTAAATGCGCTGGTGTGGTGTTTTTCGGGTAATTTCGTTTCTTGTTTTTCGCCAGGTCTCCCTGCAAGGAACTGCATGCGTGCAGGCAAGGTTACAGTGAGGTAGGATAGTGTTTGAATTTTGTGATGTGAATCACGTTATCCAGGGCTAATCTAGAGGCATTTTATGAAGAGTTGCGTAAAATTAAATTCATTTATGTGCCCGTTCAAAATTGCCTTTGGCCAGCCAGCCACTTTTCGGCATATTGTGTTCTCTAATTAGTGTAACTTTAAATTCTTTCCCTGTTAACTGAACGTGTGAGCCTTTTAAGGTTTGCGTTATCTGATGTCGATGTCTAATTAGAACGAGCTTAACTCGATACCAGTTCGTTATCAGTTGGACAGTTTCATAAATGGCGTGCACCATGTACTTTTCCTAGCAATTATAGGTATGAAATATTATTACATGTTTATGAGAAATTGTAATCTTATCATGGAGTATATTGCCCTCCCTTTTTTAAATGTTTCGGTATTTTGTGCCACAGCTTTGATGGCCTGCAGGGTGCCTGTGGCACTGTGAACATTTTTATGTGTTTCCGCTGACAATTCATTCATTGGTTATTTCGCTTTCACTATTTTTTCTTTGAGTGCGAAATTATCTTTTATAGTATGCAATTGGCTAGTGTGTAAAAGGGACATCGATCTCAGATTACAACAAATTTTTTTATATTGCAAATTAGAATTTGGTGGACCCCTTGAAAATTTTTTAGCACATAACACATATATTTTAAAGGTTTTGTACGTGTTCTAATGCGTGTGGTTTGTCCATTCAATTTTAGTCAAATTGTACCTAATTATAGCTTCAAAATGGTGTATTTAAAAATTATATATATCTTTAATTTTTTTACATGAATTTTTTCCCCGTCAGACTTTCTTGATATCTTGTATATTTGAAATGCTGTTATTTTTTTTTAAGTTTTTCATTTAATTGTATTCATATTGAAATCGTGTCTATTTATAAATTCATTACTTAATGTGGATAATTTTTCCCAAAAGAACTGCTTTGATTCTGATAGTCATATAATTATATGCCTTACTTATTTTTACGCTCAACGTCAACACTGCCTGTATGATGCCTGCAGACCTGGGTTTCATCTACAAACTGTCAAAGGAAAAGTTGTTACAATTTTTGGCTGACCTTGAATTAACCCATTCACCTGCCAAGGACATGGTCGCGGAACTGCGTCGTATCGCCGTGACCTTCTGGCGTGCGCGCTTTGCAGCGTCGGGCTAGGCCGGAGGGACGTCAGAATCCATGGTGAGTAATGACGCGATTTCCAGTCAACTGTTACTAAAAATATGGATTCCATACCTGTCCTATCCACCTTGGAACCCGTTCAGGTCCTTAAATTTTTTTAACACCGCAGGTAGTCTTTATGACCTCAAGTTCACTTCAGACATCATGTCATTGCATGATTTGTCTGTGAATTGCAAAGGGTTTTGTTCAAGTCATTACAAAGGAAATAAATAAACCTAAAGGTATCTTTAAGGGATTTCATAAAGCTGTGATTAAATTTGCCTTTCCAACTACAGTTTTCCGTCGCTGTGTGAGCTATTTCGTTAATCGTTTTCAGCGTCCCGAAGAAACACATTTGGAATATGTAGATTCTGTAGTAGTTTATAAGCCAGCTCTTACGATGCACTTGTCCTAAGAATAAATAATGAATGTAGTGTTAGAAAATATATTACCGTAGGTTCACTCTTTATGCACTTCATTTTCGGTGTCAAGAACACTAGACGAGCTACACGTTCTTACTGTAGAATTGGGCGGCCGCATGGCAGTAGCTCAGGATTATGGTGCGACCTTTCTGCCAGCGTGTAGGTCTCAGGCTGTTGCGAATGGAGAAGTAGAAACCAGACAAGGCGCGTTCACGCGCAATCGTCGTCATAACGGCCATTGTAGCAAATCTTCTAAGGTGGAGCATGTAAGTGTACATCTTAAACAGCCTCGCGTTGACCATGATCAGCGGAAATGTTTTCGTTGCCAACTAGCTTAACATCTACGTACTGCTTGTTCACAGTCGTGGAACTGAGGAAGACTGGGATTGTTAGCGGTATATCCAGACGCGTGAGTTTAAAATCTAAAAATCCGCACAGGGGTTGAAACGTTATTGTACAAATCTCTAGCTGCAAAAAATTGTTTTCAGCTTTAATTTATACTTAAGCTACCTTTAAGGTAATCAGGTGGACGTTTGTAGAAAGGTTGTTGCATGATAAATTAATATCTAGGTCATGTATTTTTCCAGTACAGGAAAATAGCATGTCTGTAGCAAATGGTCAGATAATTAAGGCAATGCACAAATTAAAACTGAATTTTAAGATTGGCAAGTTTTCCTGGACATGTTATTTTTGCAATTTGCCTGCACTTAACCATAATATAATTCTGGTTTTGTGAATTTTTGAGTTATGTACGTGCGATGGTAAATTTAAGTGTCATTATCTTGTCTTTTTGATATGCGCCAAATCTTGAAGTGCATTTATTATGAGGTGAAGGTAGTAAGATCGGTAGTCATGAAGAGGATAAAGGAAATATATCTTCCGCTGTAAGTGAACAGTTCAAAAAGTCACGTGAGGAATTTAAAGATGCCGTTATGCCTAAAATTGGCAAGTGTGATGTTTTGCCTTATTTTTTTACTCTTACTGATGATGTGCCAGTTCGGGACCGTCACTTCCGCTGTCCTCCACTATAATTACGTGCCTTTAAATACATTATTTTACGTCTGTTGGTCACCGGAATTAATGAACGTTCTACTTCGGAATACTGTTTTCCCAGTTTTATGGTGATAAATCGTGATAGCAACAAATATAGTTTGGTAGTCAATCACACCTTAGTGAATAATAAAATACATAAAGATCATTTCCCGCTTCCAACGGTTGATTGTGCTTTACAACATCTGGGGTGTACTAAATTCTACTCGGTATTGGATTTGAATAACAGTTTCCACCAATGTATTATTGATCCTTATTGTAGAAAATATACAGCATTTAGTACTCCACGGAACGAGTACGAATTCACAAGAATCCCAATAGGTGTGAATTTTGGCTCGCAAGCCTTGTCCCGTGCTTTGTATCGTGTATTGGCAGAATTAAAATATACATTTGTATTTAATTATGTCGACGAAATTGTCTATAGTGACGTTTTAGATTCGTGTTTGGAACACCCGTGTTTTGTGCTGCAGTAATTTCGTGAAGTGGGACTTACTGTTAACCTGTACAAAGTCCCTTTAGGAGCTAAGGAAGTTAAGTTTTTAAGTTTGATTTTTATACGAAGGGAAATTACATATGTATCCTGATGGGGTGGCGACGGTAGTTAATTTTCACCGTTCTCGTAACTTGAAAGAGGTACAGAATTTTTTAGGGCTCATTGGATATTCTGAAATTGGGTCTCAATTAAATTATGTGAAGAAAAATGTCGTAGTGTTTATATGGGGTTCTGAGCAGTAACAAACATTCAAAAAATTAAAGGAAAAGCTTAGTACCTTGCCGGATTTTTCACGTAGATGTGTGGTTCAAGTTGATGCTTCATCTTTGGTGTTGGGCGTGGCTCTAGGTCAGTGGGTAAATGGGCTGGTCGCTCCCGTTGCATTCGCAAGTAAATATTTGTCGACATCAGAAAGATAGTTGGGAATTTATGAGAAGGAAACATTGTCTTGTTTGTTTGGTCATGAGCGTTTCGCATCATATATAAACATGATGAGTGCGACCTTTATACCGATCACCAGGTTTTAAACTGAGTACTAAACCACGCTTATAAATTAGGTGAGTTAGGGTGTTGGGTTTTGCGATTATCGCCATTTCTCTTCAAGGTACATAATGTTCGAGGAACAGAAAATCAGGTGGCAGACGCCTTGGCCAGTATGATTTACCCTGAAATGTTTGAAACAGAAGTCCCGTGTGAAACGGTTTCGTTAAAGTTTATATAAGACTTTCCATAATTTTTTGTTCGGTTACGCGATGCTCAAGTAGCTAATGCTTTATGTGTACAGGTGTGTCTAGATTTAACTACGGGGTCTCCTTGTTACTACGTGGAAAAATTTGGTTTAATATATTTTATGGGAAAAAATGTATTACCGCGTAAAACTTTGGTTCCCGAAGAGTTCCGGCAAAAAGTTCTAAAGTATTTTCATGACTCTGTATTTGGGGGACATTTGGGCCTAATAAAATGATCCAAAAATCTGTTGTTTATTTTGCCTGGCCCACTTTAAAGAGTGTTGTATCAGATTATGTGCGGTCATGTGACGATTGTTAGCAATGTAAGCAAACTCCCCGAGTCAATTTTGGTCAATATGTTATATAATTGCCACATTCTCCTTGGAACACTGATCAATTGGGTTATTTTGCCTGCTAACCCGGTCTAAGAAAGGCAATGTTTGTCTTTTAATTTTGTTTGTATTTTTTATATTATAGGGCTTTTTGTAAAATTAATATTGACCCGTTCATTATTTCTTTTCTCACGCTCTGTTTTTTTTATTTCCTGCCCGCTGCCTCGTCGATAGCGTGACGTCACCCTCAGATGGCTTCGCAGCTGCGAGTCTGGAGGCTGCTTCCCCTGTGCAATTGCTGGATACTACCGCTAACTTACTTGTGTTCGTGAAGAAGCATACTCGCAGGCGCCAGGGCTGCGCTTGTTGGAAGCTGTGCAGATGTTACTCGGTTGCATCGTAAGTACTCTGATGACTCATCCCCGGAGAAGGGTGTAAGAAGACAATTATGAAGAAATGATTCTCATCGTAATGAATTAATGAAGATTTCAGACTTAGTGGACTTCGACGATTTGTGTTTCCTTTCTGTGAAGAATTTTGTACCTCGAAGGCTATTGCAATGCGGTACTTTTTTTTTCTCTATCTTTCTGAAACATCTTCATAATGTATTTGAACACTCTCTATCTACTTGCTACTTATGTTTATATGGACGTCATGATTGATGTTGGACTGACGCTGAGGTTTATACGATAATTCGGACTGTATATCTTGCCAGCCAGAACACGATATTTACTGTGATGAACTGTACTTGGGACACTTAAGTGGGGGAGGTTCCGAGGTAAGGTTTACACTCACGTGCGTGGACGCAGCTACTGTGGCGTCACTAATCGATTCCTTCTTTGAATTATCCCTCCTCGGTGTTGATTCTCCATGTTCCACCCCTACCATTCCATCCCCGTGCATGCACTAAGGTTTTGCTGCTGTGTATAAATTTGCCGGTATGGCATTTTTCGGGTCATTTCGGTTCTGTTTTTCGCCAGGTTTCCCTGTTAGGAGCTGCATGTGTACAGGTATGGTCATGATGACGTAGGATTGTTTTTGACTTGTGATGTGAGTCATGTTATCAAGTGCCAATCTAAAGGCATTTTATGTAGAGTTACGTAATTAAATTCATTTTTGTGCCCGTCCAAAATTCCCTTTGGCAAGCCGCTTCTTGGCATCTTGTGTTCTCTACTAAGTGTAACTTTATATTCTTTCCCTATTAACAGAATATCTAAGCCTTTTAAGGTTGGCATTGCCTGATGTTGATATCTAATTGGAACGAGCTTCACTCGTTACCAGTTCGTTACCAGTTGGACAGTTTCTTAAATTATATGCACCATATACCTTTTCCTCACAACTATAGGCATTAAATATTATCAAATGTTTATAAGCCATTGTAATCTTAATGTGGAGTATACTGACCTCCTTTTTTTTTTTAAAAAATTCGTAATTTGTGCCACAGCTATGATAGCCTGCGGGGTGCCTGTGGCCATGTGAGGTTTTTAATGTGTTTGCACCGACATTTCATTCATTTACCATTTTGCTTTCATAATTTTTTCATTAAGTGAGAAATCATAATTTATAGTTAGCAATGGGCTAGTGTGTAAATCGGTCAGTGGTCTCAGACTACAGCAATTTTTTTTGTATTACATTTTGAATTTGGTAGCTGGCTTGAGAACATCTGGGCGCTGCTCAGTTATGTTAAAAGTTTTGTAGGTGTGCTACTGCGTGTGGTTTTCCCTTTCAAATTTGGTCAATAATGCCAACTGATATCTTCAAGAAAGTGTATTTAATGATTATATATATATATATTTAACTTTAATTAATTTCTCGTGGGTCTATGTTAAGACCTTGTATATTTTAAGGGCTGTTAAATATTTTGAGAAGTTTCTTTTTAAATTGTACTCGTTTTGAAATCATGTGTATTTATAATTTCATTACTTTATGTGGCTTATTTGTCACACTAGGTTTTCTGGGTTCAGGTCCGGGTTTGGCACGTGTGTATTTGTAATTGTGTCACTACTGTTGCATACGTTTCTGATTTCATTTCCAATGTTATTGCGTTCAATAAAAAGTAAAGTCCTTCCTATCAACTCAGCTACTAAGATCTTATTTAAAAATTAATTGCATCTATGTATAGGAAATTATGCTTATTAGTTACATCAGTAAATTATAGTTTCCTCGCTCTTTAGCACCACCAAAGTGATACAGAAAAAGAATGAATGGACTTATAGTAAACCAACAAGCAGATATACACTAAAAATATATGCAAGATTTTCTTCTTTTAAATTTATTAAAAAAAAAAANATAGTAAACCAACAAGCAGATATACACTAAAAATATATGCAAGATTTTCTTCTTTTAAATTTATTAAAAAAAAAAACATTTAGAAAACTGTTAAAATCTGCTATAACAGTAGACCATTTGTTAGTTTTATTTTATATTAGANAAAAAAAAAAACATTTAGAAAACTGTTAAAATCTGCTATAACAGTAGACCATTTGTTAGTTTTATTTTATATTAGATAATTTCCAAAAGGTGTCTTCACAAATTGTACATTGTAATGAAATCGCCATCTTAATTTATAAATATATGCTTAAAGCTTGACGTGAAATATTTACCCGAATGTGGCTTCGTCTATTTTTCCTTTAATTTTAAAGAGAAATATTGGTGATTAATTAAGCATATAAAATACTTAAAACAGTATCTGAATAAAAAGCAAAATATTTAAATTATGTTGGTTCATAGCTGCTATCGGGCCGAAACGAGAAAATAGGTTATAATTATCCAAAGAAAAGGCTAAAAAATAAGCTAATACACATGCATACAAACATTAAATTAGAAATTTATAACTGCGTGGTTAAAATTCATTGCTGACAATATTGAATTCATTACAAATTTAATGACGCACTCAAATATAAATTCAAAAGGGATGACGGGAACAAAGACACGACCGCAGGAAATTTATGCATGAAGCCCGAGTTATACACGGCAACAGTCAGCTGCAGAACTAACGTTTGCGTGTTTCATGCACCTGCCAGCAATCAGAAAAATGTCAGTCATATGAGAAAAAGGCTTAAGTCAAAAGACTGAATGCCTTGCATCCCGTATAAAAATGGGAAAATAAACAAAAAACTAAATTCTCCTTGCATGTTTCTAACAAACACAATTTATATAAGGCAGGAACTAAAACAGTATTTAGAAAATACAAATGATAAACATTTCACCTCGCACATAGGTGCCTCATTACGCCTGCGTCGTAAAGGGGGAAGGCCCAACACAGAACACTATCTATCTCAAAAGAGACTACATACTGTAACAACGAACGGAGAGCTATAGATATGGGCGATAAATCGCAGCTAGTTATTTTGTTAGACATATTTCCTTGTCCCAGGATATATCTATGGCGAAGTTAAGGTTAATTCTTCTGAGGTTAGAAACAAAACGAGTTTTCTTATTGAGTGTTTGGCATAGGGAAAATTTCCGCCGCTAGGTGCGCAGTGTTCCAAAGAGGTCACTTTAAATTAAAATTTTTAGGTACATGAATAATAAAATAGAATTATTTTACTTATTTGTGTAGTTATTTGTTATTAGGTTTACGNTAAAATTTTTAGGTACATGAATAATAAAATAGAATTATTTTACTTATTTGTGTAGTTATTTGTTATTAGGTTTACGATTGCCGCAATTATTTTTTTAACGTAGAAAATAAATAAAATAATGTACACATGCGAAACTAGATCTCACCTAGTGATAAAAAATTTTAGTTTCCAAACTAAATGCATTGAGCTACCCAACCTGAGTAGAGNGAAACTAGATCTCACCTAGTGATAAAAAATTTTAGTTTCCAAACTAAATGCATTGAGCTACCCAACCTGAGTAGAGTAAACCTTAACAAAGACATTGAAATACAGTTGAGTATAGAAGAATACACCAACTTCGAAGGTCTATAATATCAAAACCAAATAACCTACAATCGTGATTGACCAATCAAATAAACCATGGAACCATAAAGTTTGTTTACCATACATTCTTAAATGTTCAATGTGATCACCATGAGCGGCCCGAACGACAACTACGCGATAATCACACCTGTTCCACGCTCTTGTCAGCATGTCCGGTATTACGGTTTGGATGGTGTTCGTAACTCTCGGTTTGAATTGGTGAGGGAGTAGCGAACTCGCATTTGACAAGAAAGTGGGTAGTCATTCAAAACTATAAGTGGTTGCGAGTTTCACATACCCATCAACCAGCCTGAGATCCACATATACTAAACAGTTAAAAAAAAAACCATCCTTATATTGACATAATACAATACAAAGGTACCTTGAAGCATAAGAAAGAGAAGTTAATTATTGTTTAATTTCCTTTCTAATTCTCTAAAATACACTAAGTATTTATTTACAACCTTAAACTGTCTCGTATAAAAACACTTGTTATTCTCAGGGAGCACCAATATTTAATATAAACTTCAATTCTAATAAAAGCTTTTATCACTGTATTTTTATTGTTTAGTCACTTAATTCACACTTATTAGTTAAAAATATTTCATCCAACCATTTGTTTGTTTCATTCTAAATACCTGTCACTCACGCATCCAGTTAAATAGTCCCGCGGGTGTCTCACTCTTAACTATACTGATGCCCGGTGGTGTAGTGGTTAGACTACTCACCTCCCAACTAGACGAACCGGGCTTGATTCCCGGCGGGACCGCTCCCTGATTTTCGCATGTAAGAATCGTGCCAGACGATGCCGCTGGTTGGCGGGGTTTCTCTAGGGATCTCCCGTTTTCCCCGCCCTTTCATTCCGGCACAACTCCATACATCAATCACCCTCATCGGCTCTCAAGACCTCGTTGCCGCCCAAATCTCTTAACTGAAACACTCTCCTTTTTCCCCCACTCTTTCATTCCGGCCCTTCTCCAAACCCACCTCGCTTCACCCTCATTGGCTCTCNACTGAAACACTCTCCTTTTTCCCCCACTCTTTCATTCCGGCCCTTCTCCAAACCCACCTCGCTTCACCCTCATTGGCTCTCAAGACCTTGACGTTAAAAGCCGTCCAAATCTCTTCATTCTACTCCACCATATCGATGCTCGCAGACTTCGCTCTCGCTGGTCACTGTCGTTGACACTCATCGCGTTGCTGGCCCCACACTCCTGGTGCTTAAGACGATAGAATGCTCCAATTTGGAGACCCACTGGACTTATATAGATTAGCACCCCGATTATTACTGAGATGGCCAAGGATGATCACCAGAATATTCTTTAACAATAACCTCAGACCTTCAACCCCCTTATTTACAGAAGCGGCACAACTCCCGATAGGTTTATTGAGGAATGCATGGTGGCCTCCTCTTTGTAAAACTCAGCATTCTTCTCGAGTTACCAGGGATACCCTTGACACACTAAGCCTCACATGCTCGATGTAGATAGGCAAAGAAAAGTGCCACAGAGTGTCGTCCCGAACAAACTCTGCAGCATCCTGAAATTAGTAGAGCACCAGTGGTTGATGTGGACCACCTTAGGCTTTGTCCGATAGCCATCACGACAAATCCGAAAGACCACTACATTGATCTGCTCCATTATCTTTCAGGGGCCTTCCCAACATTTCTGTAGCTTCGGACGCTACCCTTTTCGCCTCTATGTTTCATACAGCCACATCAGTTGTCCTTGAAATACATGACCTGGCATTCTCCTGTCATACTGCACCCTCAACCTATCATATCGCTATTATATATGGTGCTGTCGAGCAAAATCATGAATGCTGACTAGTTCGTGACACAATTTTCTGGCATAATCTGGCGTAATAACTTCCTCTCCTGACTGTCGACCGAGCAGTAGATCGCTAGGCAGATGTATGGAACCGTCAGCTTAGACAATCAGTACCAGAGGAAGGAATCGGACATTACCTATGTCAAGGAACCGTCCTAGCGTATCCCAGGAGTGATTTCGAGAAACAGTGGGAAAAAACTGAATTCTGGATGTCTGGACAGAGAATTGAACCTGGGTCCTCCTGAATGCACGTACAGTGGTTCATCACGGCAGAACCCTGTTATGTTCCATTGCAGCAGGAGTGTCACCCCACCTTCGCTGGGTCAGATACATATGTATGCATTTCGCCTCGCAAATATTTATGTGGATGTCATGCCTGGTCACCCTGCCATCGAATTCTGCTACTGGATCGTTGGACATCTAAGTGCGTAACATATATTTGCGACCTGTAGTTGTGGAAAGAATCTAACATTCCTTGATTGCACGAATATAGCTAGCAGCTGGTAAGCCGTTAAGGGTCTAGGAAATGTTACGTTTTCTCAGCAACCAATAATAACAAATAATTCTGACATCTTTGAAAAAGCGACCTATTTTTCTACGTGCAAGAAAGCTCTCATTGTGGTCTGTGTGGAAATGCATTAGTTCTATTTGCTGTTTAAGAAACACTGATTTTTTGCTTGAAGGGTTTCCATAAGTGTTATGTAATAGGCTGATGATTTCTGGTGACTTTGAAACAAGGCCAATTTTTGCGACGACATATATGTTTAGCGTGGCTGGAAATA
Organism: Clitarchus hookeri; assembly: GCA_002778355.1. Lineage (NCBI taxonomy): Eukaryota > Metazoa > Arthropoda > Insecta > Phasmatodea > Phasmatidae > Clitarchus > Clitarchus hookeri. Next base: position 687,952 of record NQII01000238.1, on the reverse strand, counting down.
TGGCGATGACAAATTTATGTGCTGCTGAAACCTTTTTATTTTTCTCCTATTCTTCAAATTCTCCGCTGATGACTTTTTCCTTGCGAATAATAATTTATCTGACAATGGCTAATGATTTCACAGCATGCGGGGTAGATTGAGAAACCTGATATTTCTTCAAACTTCAAATAGATTTGTATATTCAGGCATGCGAAACTTGTTGGCTGAAGTAGGATAGGGATGGGGCTATGTTCCTTGGCATGTTTACTGCCCATTGATGCTCTCAAATGCAAGGTATGTGAAAGTTAATGGTGAACAGTCTTGTAGACGTTTCCTCACATGCCCATAGACAGGCGGGAATGGACTCGAGCTTTCAATGATTTAAAATTTACACCTAGCAAAAACTGGCATTATTACTAGCAGTATGCTGAATATGGCGATTAAATATAATGCTTTAAAAAGGCGCCGATTAATAACAGCATGATATGTGCAGATTTGTGGAATTTTTGTATTTGTTAAAATCATGAGATAGACAGGGTGATGATTTAAAGACATGAATAAATATAACACAGCCTCGCAATGTAGTAAGCTAGCGATGAAGATCAGAAAAATACTTCTGATCTTATTCGGTAGTGTTTTCTTATGCCGTGTGGCAAGCAAGTTTTAACGGCAATTGTCATGTGAAATGGTTGTTAAATAAAGAGTAACGTAAAATTTGCAGGTGTTTTTCCGCCGCCTGTAAAGAGGAATTCCATATAATCACGTGGTTTTGTTGTGCTCGATTTTTTAATTTGGCATTACATATTTTGGCGTAATAGTTTTTTTCATTCCCATTTTTTGTATGATTGAGTCTCGCTTACGTACCAAGTACTGAGAAGAAAAATTCATCGCCCAGTGGTGANCATTCCCATTTTTTGTATGATTGAGTCTCGCTTACGTACCAAGTACTGAGAAGAAAAATTCATCGCCCAGTGGTGAACTGTGAAAATTCGCATTTCCTTCGTAAGTGGCAATAAAAGAGCACGAGATGTGTTAATAATTATAAAGTTTTATAGAGCGCATGCAATTTTTTTCTAGTATATTTTTATTTTAAAACAAATTTTCGGCTTTTCTACATGAACAAAATTATTATCATCTATTTAGTTTTGTGATCTGTACATCATGATGTTCTAGACTTTCTCGTTCGTGTTCGCCTATTAGACAAATGTATCATAGTAGAGTGACTTAATTTTCTAGGTGGTTCGCTTGCTAAAAATAACGTTAAATTTAGGCCCTTTTGAGACGGAGCGAGTTGCTAGGGCAAGCGGGAATAAGTGACGACTCAGCCAAGAAACCATCCCAGCATTCGCCTGGAGTGATTAAAAAAAAAAATTCGCGCTAGACTTGTTGAAAATCGAACCCGGGTCCTCCTGATCATGGGTCTCCCCTGGTGTTTACTTGAGTGTGCAGATATCACGTGTGTTAAACATCCTATGATATTATGTTAGCATGTGTGAGGAATAAAACACGAAATATATATTGCTGGTATGGTAACCCCACCGCGGCGACTTCTCAGCTCTCCTGTGGGCTGTGTGCTATGGCAAAATCCTATTCGACACCTGGTGCAGCGAGGCTGGACGTGTGCGCTACGTCGTGTTACAACTATGCGAGCTTAAAGTACGACGAAACATGTCGCGCGTTTAAATCTGTAATGAGACTATTATCAGTTTTTTTGCGTTTGTCTTAATATTTAATAATACTTCTACCAGTATCACCTTGTCGTGTGCCGGTTTAGGGACTATAGCACGATATTGGGCTCACATCCATCACCCCCTCACACCACCCCCGCCTCGCGCACTTCGCTAGGCGCCTTCCAGGCGGCACGTGGAACCACAGGCAGGTGGAAAATTTCGGGACACGTGGAGCTGAAGCGAAGGCCTCCCCCCCACACCCCCTTCATCTTCGTACGTCCCTAGCCGCCGGGAGATCTGTTGAGAGTGCAGGGCTTTCTTGAGTCATCAGCAAATAATCCGGTGTAGTTCGCCTGAACGCAGTAAATACGCACCACGGAAGTATCGCTGACGACAGTAGGTATTATCCCCCCCGCCAAACCTTCAGAAATCAGGACACGTGTGGTTGAAGGCTTTGTTCGGCGTTCTTCCACTTCACCCCCTCACCCCCTTCCCACCCCCACAAGGCACCATGTGCCGACAATTAAGACTGAGGGCTTGCCAGCATAAAAACCCCTTTTCGAGAGTAGGAGGGAGTCAGTCATATCGGGGCAGTCAGAGGCTGCGATACTCCGTGCCGGGAGAATCAGTTACGTCAGTAAAGTCAACCAGTCAGTAGAAGATCGCCGAGCAGAGAGTCAGGTCAGGGGTTCGGACCCCTGACCATGTCAGTACGTCAGCAGCAACTGTGGCCTTGCCAAGGCCTACCCATCGCCGGAGATCACCCACCACAGCTGACAACACCTGCAACAAGAGTTAAGTATGACAATTACCGTCACANACGAATTCGCCCAGTAAATCCGAGTAACCAAACTATCACAGTACCGCACCTCTCAAGTGTTGATGTTGTGTATTTGCGAATATATACGAGACAATATATTCGTACTTCAAAATACAACAGTAATAGTCTACCTCATTACAATACCCACAACTTCCACACACTTCATAGTCGGTGCCTGGGGGACATTAACTCTGACCATATAAGCCACCATGTCTTCAACAGTGTACCAAAGCGAGATGAGTTAACCTGCAAGTGTGATACTGCAAGCTTTGTGTGTATGTTTCACGTACGAGCAAGTGAGGAATGAACAATTTTTTTTCTTATTTCTAAGTTTTACAACATCGCAATTTATCTTTTGTTTCACCAGATTTAAAAAAAAATTCACATTTGACTCATTATATGAAAAAATATAAGATAATTTCTTTAAGGCAGCATTCATNGAGATGAGTTAACCTGCAAGTGTGATACTGCAAGCTTTGTGTGTATGTTTCACGTACGAGCAAGTGAGGAATGAACATTTTTTTTTCTTATTTCTAAGTTTTACAACATCGCAATTTATCTTTTGTTTCACCAGATTTTAAAAAAAATTCACATTTGACTCATTATATGAAAAAATATAAGATAATTTCTTTGAGGCAGCATTCATTTTTTTTTTAATACTACACAATATTTGTTTTCTAACATTCGGAAGGGAATAACGTAACAACTAAATCTCATGGCATCGATGATACTCTGCGCACACAACTGTTTGCTTTTTTCACACAGTTGCATCTTTTAAGCCATATTTTTCAACGAGGTTGAACGAAGGTGAATAATTAGTGATGTCAGCTTGTTTGGTAGATAAATCAGATGGCCAACCACAATGATTAAGGGTGTCGATAATTTCCATCCTGCAAATACTATACAAACTTATCTTTTGTCGACTTCCGAGCACATACACAGGGTAATCGAGAATTATGGAAGAGTCCAACACCACCAGAATTTCCTCGTGCGGAATATGCCCTGCATCCGATCGTTCACGTCTTCTATTAAATATATATTTATTCGAATGTGCTAAATTACGAGAGTTTGCATGTGTCTCTACTAGAACTCGTAATGTGGTATCAATCTGCACCAGAACTTGCAGCTGGGGAATAAAACTGTGTTTTAGTTTGCATAATTCGTAAAGAGTGAAGGCCGCATACATTCACACGTGTGTTCGTGTGTCAATTTAATTTTGTTTCATGTGGTTTGACTCTAGGAAGGGGGTGGAAGTTGTCCTGCCGTGGCTCAGTTATATGTCCTTTTTAATGGAATGCACATGGATGTATGGAAATCAGTTTTTTTTTTTTGCCGAAGGCAAGAGATTTTTTTTTTTTTGTTTTGCACTTGAGGCTTGAGGTCGGTGTAACTTTATGCTAACATCTTCTCACCGTCTATAACTAATTTTCACCAAGCTATTTGTATGCTTTTTTCTCGTGGTTTTACAGTATTATCGATATTTCTGCCATTCGTTTAGAATACCTGCTATACGATGAATGGGCTTGGTTTTACCATGCTGCATTCTGGCCATACATAAAATGTTATTGTCGATGTAATTACGCATGAGGTAAATCCCCCACGTTTTACGTCAGTCCATGCATCTGGAATGGTTTCTAGCGGTACACATGTTGTGTGGTGCGGCCGATGTGCTTCCATGGACACTGAGTAAAAAAGTTTAATCTTTGGTTTTCTCGTCTTCATCGCTGTAAGAAAGTGAAATCTGCTGAATGGAGAAAGAGTTTTTCAATGTAAATTCCTGAATATTACAATACAATTCAAATCATTTTTTTTTAACTTTAAGAAAAAATGAAGTTTGAATGCACACTGAGAATTATTTCTCAGAAACCTTTTATTAATTAATTTAAAACTTCAATAAGGTCCATATATGTACAAAGGGAACCTGTGTTCTAGGTTGACTTTCTCGACGAGGGCTGCTGCTGACGATTAAACATCTTCGACGTAGTCGTCTTCTGCAGATCCAACTTGCGAATAAATGACTTCGGCAGTGGCATATTCTAAAGGAGCTCCAGCCTATGAGTGCTGATCGGCTCGCCTTACACCAGCTTCTGCGATGTGGTGTGGTGTGTTATGTATGGAGTTGTACTTCTGGGAACACTCCGTGCATGGGAGGCAGTCCCATGTCTTGAACCTTCTGTTGGTAGGCAGGCAAGTGCTTGAATACACCGGCAATCTGGTGAGGTGGGTAGACAAGACGAAATTATTTTGGCAGAATTGGCATCTCATTCCGTTTGTCCAAGGCACTTAGCGAAGGCACCCTTCCAAATTCTTTAATTGCCCAAAATATTTTATGGCAGCTCGGACAACATACACACTTTTTTTTTTAAGAACGGGAAAACTACTGCTTTTCCGAGGGCTTGGGGTGGAACATAAATAGAAATTAGAAAGAAATAACTTTCGAAATGTTTCCGAAAACACATTAGTGGCAATTGTGACTTAAGCAAGCTGGAAAGAAAGTTTCCGAAAACACAAGAGTATTTATGAAACGAGAGATTGACATGTGATGTGGTTAGCCAATAAGATCACCATAGCGTGGAGTGCGTACGATGGAATGTATCGTTGAGAAATGTTGAGGGAGGAATGTTAAGAAAAAATGACTGATTGGTAGGAGAAGGGGTCAGTCGTCTGCTGGACTTCATGCCGGGAAATTAGTTGCTCCACCTATCATCGAGCATCAGACCTCCTACACTTAAGACTTTAAACTTTTATTTCAAAAATAATTAAAAAAATTTTATTATATAATTATTTTAATACATTTTTAAGAACTAAATGTATGCTATTTATATTTTATAGGAATTTTGTTATTATTTTGGGTTCAAGATCATCTAAGGAGACATGGACAGGGTGAACACGTGACAGGTGTCAAGGTCAAGGACACTCAGGTCTAACATGGTAGTCGGGTGGTGTCACAACATGGCAACTGGCAGGCTCTTGTTCCGTTCCCCCATCCGCTTATTCCCGAAGATTCTACATTTTATAATTTTTTATTTATATTTATTAAGAATTTTTAAATAAATTTTTAAAAATATTCTTAAACTTTGTTATTTTTTAGAATGTTTTTAATTTATTTTGTTAAAGGTTATTAAAGTTAATGAAACCGGATTCATAGATCCAGGCATTAGGTCAAGTTCACTAAGATCGAAGAAGGGTTTTGGAGGGTATCACAAAATGAAGCCCAACTACCTACACACCTAAAAAAATTTCTTACAATTATTTAATTCATTTTTGTTTGAATTTTATAGCATATTATATTAGTTTTAAAAAACTATAAAGTTTGAGTGTTTGAAGCCACATTTAGAAGTAAACACTTCTGAAAGCTTTAAATTACTGAAATATGTTGACAAAACGTAAAGATTTAGACATTTCTTACACATCGCGGAGCTTGGAAAATTTCGTATCATTGATCCCATCTGAAAATGTTGTTCGGAGTTTTAGGTCCATTTTCACAAATGAGGAACCCCATTATTTATTATTATGTTATGAAACTGTTTGTCAAAACAGACTGAAAGCAGACAAGTATATTTTCCAATATAGTAATATAAAAAAATTAACATTGTTTCTAAAGAGAGAATCATAACACATACACTGATCTTTACTCGAAGTTCACCAATAGCAAATTTTTTATAGCATACAATATGTACCATAATTTACAGAAATATTTTTATGAAAAAGAAGCATTGCCTCTTCTAGACCGCCAAAATATTTAGAACGATACCCCCAACTATTCATGTTTGGCAGTAGTATGGTTTAGTGGGTCCGGGAGTACAGGCTTCAGGCAGAGGAACTGAGAAGTCGCCTGCGATGACGTCACAGGCGGTCGCGATCGCATTTTACCGACATAATGACCTGTTTCACCTCAAAAAATCAATTCAAAAATTTAAAGTAATAAGCAAAATTAATTTTTTCCTCCAAAAAAGGAAAAATGAGCAAAGCAGATTGAGGCTCCACGATGCGAAAGCCCAAATATTCTCAGAAGAGCAAGCGGATTCAAGGGTGTTTGCGTAATGAGCCACTTAATCCCCAGAGTAGTAAAAGCAGATTCAAGGCTCTGAGCCAGGTTCAGCAAATCGGGGCGGATCAGCGAAAATGACCCTCTCCCTGATCATAATCCTGCATATACCATGTCCTTACCACCTACTACCACCCCTCCCTCTTAAAACTACCCTTGCCACAACCACATCCCACCCCATACCACCATCCCTCCCCTACCAACACCTTTCCCAACTAACACCAAAACTCGCCATGCTCACCTCACCCCCTCCCTCACCAATCGCACCAAATCATAAAAATCAAAGATATTCGCAAGATATCGAAAAAAATTCTTAACATCGAGGAACATATAAAATTCCCACACCCTCCCCACTTTAATCACACCTCTCTAGCCAACACCCCTGACCTTACAGCCACCTCCCCACCAATAATAAAAAATCGAGAAAAATTTAAAGTTACAAAAAATGTTTTTAAAAATTCCATAAAATTTAAGAAGTTGCACACATAAATTAATGAAATACCCATTGGAAAAAATCCAGATAATATTAGATTTTTGAAATAAATTATCCTTCAAATAAGAGTAGTGTGACTTCAGGACTCGACTCTCGTACATACGGTAGAGCTCAACCCCCACACCATCCCCCCAAACGAATTAATCATTGACTTTACATATCAAATTATCCCACAATCCTTTGCAATAAATCTTATATGTCCATCGACCCTAAATTGTACCTTTAACACATATGTTTCGAATATTGTCCCTAGAGTCTGCTAGTTATTTATTTTTTGACATATACCACCAGAGAACTCCAATGTTGTCCAGTTCCAAAAATTTCGTGACGAGACACCCCACAAAACATGGAGTATAAAAATTTTATCTCTGCTCTTTTGCTTTTAATATTGTATTAAAACCTTTTTAGTTATAACTATTTTATTGTTTTAAAATACATAAAACACACGATAATTAATTTATATTAATTTTTATTCGATAATATATATATATATATATATACAATCACATGATGAAACACATAAACCGCTGAATAAAAGTCTTCATATTAATTTATACAAACATGTACAGTAATCATCCTCTTCCACAGCGAGTTCACCTCTCGATGTCCGCTTCAGCGACCCAGAAATTGTAGCTGAAAGGGAAACCCCACCACTGAACATACACCCTTCCATTACGTTGTTTCAGAAACTTCTCGGCAAAATACACATTGGGAAACTACGTCGGCGGGATTTCCTTGGTGTAGAAACTGCCACGGATGGGTATTTTGTTTACATTTTCGAGATAGTAGGCTCTCGGAGCGTAGTTGCATATACGTCGCACATGAAAAAGTCCGGGTCTCCAAAAAGCTTTTTTTCGAAGATGCCTTTCTGTTTGTATATCTGCCCCAGGTTGCTAATATCGACTTTAGGCTTGCGTGGGTCTCTCCTCTTCTGAATAGCATACATGGTCCGAAGCAAAGCAGGGATTCGACCTTCAGGTTTCATGCGTGTGGTATTACGAACAGTTTAATTGTACTCACAAACGAGTTGCGGCAATATCTTCAGCCACTTGTAGCGGCCATTCGCCACAAAATGCTTCCACATCTTGCCTTTCAGAGTCCTGTTTAACCTCTCGACAATGGTTGCTTTGAAATTTCTGTACATGGAATAGTGATTTATGTTATATTTCTTCATCAGGGCATTGAATTTCGTATTGCAGAATTCCTTGCCCTGGTCATTTAGCAGCTTGGTTGGGATATGTCCTTCGCGCTAACCTGCCTTGACGATAGTGGCTTTGCATGCATTCTTCGCCTTGACCGGCCTACCCCACGCGAATTTTTTATGGGAATCGATGACTGTCAACATGCATTTGTAGCCCTTTTCGATCCAAGCATCCGGTATCATATCGACTAGGTCGACTTGAAATTGGTTATTCATCCCTCAAATCACGACATTTTTATGACAGTAGTTGCACCTGACAGTCACATACAGTGTGTAGGCGATTCCCAACCGACTCATCGTATATAACATCCATCCTTCAGTTCTTCGATGATGGATGTAATCTCGTTGGTGTACGAGTAACTTCCAAACCTTTGTGAATCTACCAGTAGGCATAGCCTATCGACAAGTTCGTTCAGATCGTCCCAAAACACATGGTCGATGTTCTTGTTACAGTCTATAATTTTCAGACCTTCTCAACTTTTCAGTGCTAGACAACTGAAGCGGTCTACGAGAATGTCGATTTCTTTGTGATCGTCATTGTTATTAAGACCAGTCTTGGGGTCATTGTCTTAGTAAAGCACATGCAAAAATCGAGTAAAGTCTTGTATTCCATCAAGTCATCATCTGTATACTCCCTAGGCTTCTTGCAAAATATAAGTTTGTTTGACCGGAGGTTCCATGTATTTTGTAATCGCCTACTTAAATGATCCCACATGGAAGGAAATATTTCATCAGCAACGAGAAATCATTTATAATTTTGCCTGTACACGAAATACATCATATTATTATTATTAAGATATATGTATGGTCATAGGTACCAACGAGTCGGAGCATTGGATTTAAGGACGTTCTTCCATAACTTTTACTTGTGTAGCAAATCCGCATCTGGTTAACTGTCACAATCTGTTTATAAATTATTAGGTTTCTGCTTCTTTGTCTGTCAAAATTTGTGTTTAAACACCCGTTAAATGCTCGCCCATGGCCATTAAATCACGAACGATCTTTGTGTTCATTCAATCAATCTTCGCCTCGAGGTCAAATAATTCAGTGCGAAAGATCTTGTTCTGTTGGATTTACACGATGTGTAGTTCCGATATGATGCCATTACTAATCTCGAGGACGAGACGTTTAGTAGCAGCATCTTCGGATCGTTCGGGTTCGCCAACATTTCGAATTATTCTTCAACCAGTATCACAAGTTTCATCAGTAGTTAGAAATATTTGGTATCGCGACACCTGGCAACCTGGCAGGGACTGGAGGACTGGCAGTGGCCATCTTGGATGGCATTATTACCCTCTGTTTTCCTCACACGGCGGCCATTTTGGCAGGTAGTGCCGGTAATAACGGCCAAATTATCCAGCCATTTTTTCGAATTACCAAAAAAATATCCCGAATTTCCCTCAAAGAATGGCTTCTTTCAATTTCCGTCGATTACTTCACAATGTGGCAATCTGACTCCTTTTTGGGAAATAAGGGGTTGAGGGGTTTCATGATCTTGCATTCCGATGAATCTACTTCATGCTATTGCATTCCATTAGTTATGCAAGGCTCTCGAAAGGGTCGCGTCTTCGATTATCTATGCGAGGCTCTCGAAAGACTTTCGGCCCCGATTGGCTGCGCTAGACTCTCGATAAGGTCTCGGCTTAGTTTGGCTATGCGAAGCTCTTGATAGTCTCGGCTCCATTTGGCTATGCGAGGCTCTCGAAAGGGTCTCGGTCCCGATTGACAACGCGACGCTCTCGAAAGGGTCTCGTCACTGATTAATAACACGAGGATATCTTGCATATTTGTAAGCATAGTCGGTCATAATTCCGAACCGTTTAAGATACTATCACCAAATTCGTATTGTACGCATCACTCCCGGCAACGAAAATGATCGCAGGGTCATTTATGTCATATGTGCACTTATAAGCATAGCTGGCTGTATTTTTGGAAACACAGGTGTGAAAGGTCTGAAATATCACATACATACACATTGGCCTACATGCACTCATCAATACCCACCATCACCACCACACTTGTCGCATGGTATCTCAAGTGTCTACCAACTCGGTCATCGTTAGCGACAGCTAGCCTCCCTTAACTTACTAATAACATCAAGACTGGATATATAAATGTGAAAACGTATATTTAAATAAAAGTCAGCATGGATAACTTACAACAAACTACGAGATGCATGAAGAAAGATATATACAAATATGATACATTCACGAAGTGCATAGTTGTGGTAACTGTAAAATACTTATATGATAATATAAACGAACATCTGTCCTACACAAGGGTTGGCAGATCGAGTCATCGCTAAAATGGGTAACCCTTAATAATCAACCATAAAATGAAAATAATAAAGTAATATATATAGTTATAATGCTAACAAGTCATACAAAATATATATAAAAACAAAACGTAAAGAGAAAAATAGGTATAATCTCTTACCAACCAGTACAATTACATATTACACAAGCACCGAGTGCTGTGCGCAGTGTGTGTTAAATATCGCTCTACAATACCATACCATCCTGACCAGTACAACAGAATAGCAAACGACTTCCTTACGAATCGACTAAAACGAAACCCTCACATTTAGTGAACAACCAACAATCACATCACTAGCAGCGGAAAACATCTGACCTGGCTGATGTCGCGCGATCAATCTGTATAGCTTTTCCAGACAGCCGACGGCTAGCGCGAACACTGTGCAGGTCTCGGCAAGTGAAGGGATGACACAGAACACTAGCCAAGATAAAGATGCATCTGGCTCCAGGATGCCAGACCAGCCGAGTCACACATGCACTTTCCTTTACGAGAGGAATTCAGCAATACAGTACAAACTAACAATTCATCATGTTTTAAACACTATATTTATATATATGTGTACATATTTTGAATACCTATCATTTATATATATAAGCAGAACTGTAAGCACATATGAAACCACACACATTAAAACTATTTGTCGCGCAAGAGAGAGAGAGAGAGAGAGAGAGAGAGAGAGAGAGACGACACTGCAATGCACTGAGACAAACATATAAAAAATTAATTATGAAAGTAAATAGTTATACATATTAACCAACAAATACATATGTGTGAGTACCATGCGCTGTACATTATGTTTGACAAGGAAATTTCCGCTGTGAAATGTAGGAACGATAATATTAACACAGATGCAAACTGATATCAAAATAAAATTAAAAGAAACAAAAGTTATAAGAACTTAGCAATATTGTCAAACACATATTACACATGCATGTTCTTTTACGATATATATTCAGTTATACAGTGCAAGCTAACAGTTTATTATGTTTGAATACATCAAGCATTACTATTTAAAATATTGCTTCGAATAGAGTAATGCTGGTAGTGGATATCGCTTCAACCCACCCTATTCTCTTTAAGGTCTGTAAAAGCAGTGTGTACCACCACGCAACACTCATAACTTCACTCTCTCGTCGTTGAGAAGACAATGTGAAAACGATAGGATGTTGTTATAGTGGTAGGATAATAACTATCAGGAAAAACAGAAACATAAAATCTCTTCAAACACTCAGATACCGAGCTTGCAAACCTGCCTAAAGGATTCTTTCTCACAAATGTATAGCACAAAATATAATACATCTACAAACACCTACCTGTCTATCTGCAGCAGGACTAAGAGATTCTTAGCTATCTCCAATGCCTAGGATGTTTTCAAGGTAGCATACTGATGTAAACAGATATAAAAAAATATTAATGCAAATAGTTATGACCTTTTAAACACCTATGTATATTATGCGAGCATCGTGTGCTATACATCACATTAGGTGGGAAAAAATTATGCGAAACCGAGAAGCATAGGTGCGATAAGGTCAACACTGCTATAAATTGATGCAAACAGATAAAAAAATTTAAGGGAAAAATAGTTATAAGCACTTGCCAACCATTGCGTCGTGGCCTGTACTCTGTATGTTAAAATATGCTATACAACACCAGATCATCCTGGTCAGTACAACATAATAATAGACGACTTCCTTACAAACCGACTGAAACGAAACCATCGCATTTAGAGTACAACACTAGAAGCGGAATGCATCCGACCCGACCGACGTTGTGCGATCAACTAACAGGGAATATGTGAGGCAGATCAGTTGGTCGGCCAGCGACGCGAGCACCATGCAGGTCTCGGCAAGTCAAACAGATTACACAGAACACTGGCTGGGAGAGAGTTGTGTCAGGCTCCAGGGTCACAAACATACACTTTACGAGAGGAATTCAGTTTTACATTACAAGGTATAAATTTATCCAGTTTTAAATACTAAATATGTACATGTAACTATTTGAATACATAATATTTATAGTTTTAGAACTGTCAACACATACAATACAAATATATTAAAAACATTAGTCATGCAAGAGAGACGACACTGCTGCGTGCTGCTTATAGGAAATAACTCATGTACCCTGACAGCACTGGAGACTGTACATTATACCTACAAATTAGGTATCGCACATTCTAACTGCATAGAGAATCCGATTATTTCACTGGTAAAAATACGACATGATATGCAATTTAAAAAAAACTTATTTGTTATACGTACATTAGGGTGGGTCATTTTTTTTTATTTCTCGATATTGTAAAGGGCACAACGATTGAAAGGTGCTAAATGGTATTGGTAATCCATACATAAAATTTTATTATGTTCTATTGAGTTTTATTGCCTCCAGATTGTGATTAAACATTTAAAAAAAATTGTTTTTCGAGGTTATTTCTCATTTAAAAAATAATCATATAGAAATACTTTATACAAGTGATTAGCATCGAATTGAATGAAAAATATACTTTGTGTTACTAATACTAAGCAGTAAGATTCTGGAGAGGAGTGGGAGGGGGGCATTAGATGTGACAAATGACATGCAATTTGAGACAATAACAACCAGTGTCGCCCGTCACTAACTAGAGAGTTCAATTTCGGTAGCTGAAACAGTCGCAAGCTATTTGATGTGGTCCTTCTGGCTTTCAGAAGTGGACAGGCTGCTAATTCACGAATGTGCAGTTGGAGGTCGGTCAGCATTGCAAGCAATAAGTTTTCCGGGCGTGCGAAATAGCTATTTCTTTGAATGACTGGGTCGACAACTGCTTTCAAAGTTGTTGATAAATATCGGGTTTGCTCGATGAGTTTGAATAAGTTTCGTGCTCCATCTTTACAGCTGGGGTGGGATTTGACAGAAAACCATACGGGAGTGTAAGCCTTGACAATATAGGTTGCAAGGGTAGTTAGGTTTTCAAAGGGAGCGTCCACCGAAACATACAGACGGAGAATTCTGTTGGAACGCGTTAGCCATCGGGCATGGGCCATTTTGCCTGGTGATTAGTTCCCTAAGTCATTAGGAAATATACCTGTTGAAACCGCTTCTACTATCCAGTACAAATGTTTCTGGTCGTNGTCCACCGAAACATACAGACGGAGAATTCTGTTGGAACGCGTTAGCCATCGGGCATGGGCCATTTTGCCTGGTGATTTGTTCCCTAAGTCATTAGGAAATATACCTGTTGAAACCGCTTCTACTATCCAGTACAAATGTTTCTGGTCGTTACTAATATCTTTAGCAGAAAGCTCTGGTAAGTCCGTGGAAATAGGTTGAAACTGAATTACTGGTCTTTTTTTCGCAGTTTTCGAGTTCTTCCCCAATAGTCCCTGAAAATGTCTGCTGTCCGGATGTACTACCATCAATGTGTTGAAATAGATATCTGAATGGTAGTTCATTCATATGTATTAAGCATATAATCCACTTCAAAGATTTACCCAATCTTTTTTCAAGTAACCTTAAAATACCACCCTATTTGCCTACATTCACATTGGTTCCATCACACCCAATTGCCATCAAATATCCTATAGATATATCTGCTTTCAAGAAAAAGTAGGTAAATGCTTGTTCTATGTTTTTCGCACTGCAAGAAGTAGGTGCGATGTAACCCAAGAACTTCGATTCAGGTTCCTTAATCAAAGATATGTGCTCTTCAATTATCCTTTGCCTGTATTTTTTCCCACTTATTCCAGATATAATCAAAGTTTTGTCTTTTCATCCGTCGAAGTACAATGCAGGCATTTGTAAAACGCTTTGTTGTGGAACTATACCTTTTCTATTTTTTTTTTCGTTCTCGACGAAGGTTACTTTTGTCTATAACTTGAGAATTAGACGCTTGAAGAACTGCCGATGCGATGGCTGCCCCTGCCCTATACGACACTCCATATCTATCGCATGTTTCTGCTTAGTGCAAGTACATTTAGANTTTCTGCTTAGTGCAGGTACATTTAGAAATATCCCGACACTTGCAAGCCAAAATATCAAACAAAGTTTACTTCCAAAACGAAACTCTTCCAACTTGTTTTGAGGTATTTTTGGGTGAGACTTCAGATTGTTTATGCACTTTAAATGATATGCCTTTAGCATTGCTTTCGCTCGTTTTTGTTCTACGGTATGAATATAAGCTTTACTCCATACGTCTATAAGTTTTGCAAGTACAATAGTTTCTATTTCTTTATAAGTGGGTTCTTTTTTAGATTCCCTCTCATGTTTTATCTTGTGTCGGGTCCACTCATAACACTTCATGATTTCTTCATACATTGGTAACACATTGTCTTTTAAATCACATATATCACCTAACAACGCACATTTCCAATTGATACGAGTACGATTCATGGTTAAAATGCACGAGAAAACCCAAAACAAACAGTCACACTCTAGTTAGCGACGGGCGACACTGGTTGTTATTGTCTCAAATTGCGTGTCATTTGTCACATCTAATGCCCCCCCCCCCCTTTCCCACTGCTCTCCAGAACCTTCCTGCTTAGTATTAGTAAAACAAAGTATATTTTTCATTCAATTCGATGTTAATCATTTGTATAAATTATTTCTATATTATTATTTTTTTATTGAGAAAAAACCTCGAAAAACGTTTTTTTAAAAATCTTTAATCACAATCCGGAGGCAATAAAACTCATTAAAACGTTATAAAATTTTACGTATGGATTACCAACACCATTTAGCATCTTTCAATCGCTGTGCCCTTTACAATATCGAGAAATAAAAAAAAATTACCCACCCTAAAGTACATATTTAAGTATCGAGTTTATCATGCAAAAATCACAATAAACTATATCTACAACAAAATATTCTCATACATGACCGTACTCAATGTATGTTGATGTCAAATACTTGCAGCCTGTTGGACATTTATAAGTATATAACAAGCAGGTCATGCTGCGACAACCCGAGACGGACAACCTGAACCATTACGCCATGAAAACATATAAAGCAGATTGTTATGCTTACATACATCTACCACAATCGCTTACGTTTTTGCAATATAAAGATGGAATCATTGGTTGAAGGCTTACCATCTGTGACTTCATCATCAACAGCAATGAACTCTGAAGATTTGCTCCTTAAATTGTAACAACATGAAAGTACTCATTGCATGTTCGCCTGCAGTGATATTCTGAATAGACATAGTAATAGTAATAAGTGTGCAGATATTGTTTTTTGCTCATCGGGAAGTGAGTTGGGAGTATTGTAGCAAGTAATTCACTTGCAACCTGTCAGTAATGTATAAATAAATAACAGTAGGTGCATTCTTAGTCGATAAAAAATTTGAAAAATTATAAATTTTTCTATTTTTTGCATTGATTCATATTTATAACCAAATAATACACGTATATAATATGTAATTCAATAAAGCCTTTAGCTTTGAGTTCACCATTAATCGAATTTATCTCTTCGCCGACAGAAAGATGTCCACATCTCTGCAATGGAACCAATATCCGTAGTCTATTAACCAGATCTTTGGGGTCTTCAGAAAATAGGTTTTTAGACTTCACGTCACTCTTCGCAGATAGTTGACAATACATGTCAGCATCTATGTTCTTCCCTGATGAGTAGTTTACGAAATACCTCTGGGTCAGAGTACTAGGTTCGAATCTGTGTTTATTCTTTCCCAAGTAGCTCTTATGTTCAGCAACATTTTTATGCTTCTGCTTTGCAGATGTCGACACTTCGTAATCATCAGTAGAATATGCATATTTCATATCGTCAGCAGTAGACTTGGAGGTCACATATTCGTTCTCATTGTTCTGGTTAGTTGTAAATTTTTCATTTTTCACCTCAGCACGTTTGTAGCTCACAGCTTCTGACGATCTGCATGGCTCGCGTTCTTCATAGTAAATGTCTGCACACGTCGTATTTCCTTCTTCACACACTGTTTTGGAGCACGATGCATGCCTGAATAAAGTTATGGATGCTCGAACCGTCGTTAGTTTACACGACGAATCAGCAGGAAGGCCAGTCATAGCATTGTCTTGAGTCAATGCATGCTGTTTCGTGCAGGGCAAAGGTATACTTAACTTTTAAATATACCGGTAGGACTCTTTAGATTATCACATCTACCAAATGTTGCACCATACATATTACATGTTAGTATTATGGAGGTCGGTCTCTTTGAACATTCGCTCTGTTCATGTCGCCTGGTATTGCAATATTTACTGAAGGCCTTGCCACAGTAACTGCATTGTTTTCCATGTATTTGGTGAACACTCGGTGAAGTTTTGCTGGCAGTCATACAAAACATTCTCAATTGCACGCTCTCAGCGGTTTTCATCACGTTCAGGCATTAGCGAACTCAAACTCATGTACTACTATGCCGTGCTGACACCTCCTCACTGCTGACTTCTCGCCACTGCTACCTTCACTCAGTAGCGTTGTTGTGCATGACAGTTTAACAACTGTGCGAATTTCTGCAGCTGCGGTAATTTAAACCCCCATTCCGCAGGTCGAATACGAAGCTATGTTGTAATTCTCTCTTTATTAGGATAGAGATAAATCATCATGCATCTATTTGCCAAGTGGTCTAGATAAATTTGTTCTCAACTGTAGCTGATATATCGTATATAATGTCCAACCGGAACCCTTTCCCATATATACCTCTTCCTTGTGACAAATCTTCTGTATAATAGCTTCAATGCTGTCTTCGATTTCGTACGTATTATACAGAGGAATATTTGAGGTCTTGAAGATGCTCTCACTATACTCATCTTAATGAAGTTCTGGTTTGGTATATTTACTTTCCAACCATATATTATATTTTAATGCGCCTTCTTTTCTCATCTCGCATGTAAGTTGATCTACAATATTCTGTTTCATATGATTAAGATATGTACAAATATCGTCCACCATGCCTGACTTATAAGATGCAACATGTCTTCATTAGACCTTGGAAGGCAGATTATTTCAGTATGAATCCATTATCATTTGGTAAGTTTGCAACACAAAGAGATGTAGGAACTTTGTATGTACACATTTTGACATGGTTTTTATACAATTCGTGGCATAGTTTTGTCTGATGATCATATATTTCGCTTCGCATGTTGTCTCGAATGTCTGTTACTGCATAACATGAGAACTCACGACCACACTTATAGCAACAAAAAGTGCAGTAAGACAACCGTTTTTGTTTTAAGCGATAGATTTTTCGAGATGGTGGTCAAGGTCAAGGTCATATTATGTCATCCTAGGTCAGGTCAAGGACGCTTAACATTATCAGACGAGTCTAACATTTTCATTATATATATATATATATATGTACAAATATTCATATTTCGTCATTGTGATTTAAACCTTTTTTATGCATTTTATAAACATAAAATCAACATAACATCTTCCAAAGGTCTGGTTAATGTCTAGGTCACACGACATAATCCAAGGTCAGGGTCATGGCTGCATATATATATTGTTTTAGTGTAGGCTGACTGACTCAGTTGCTATTCAGACTTCAAAGAGTGAAAATTGGGTATGGAGAACGTGGTTTTCTTCTTCTACGATGCAAAATAATCCAGAAATTTTTTTGTGCTGCTATTGAAAGAATACCTTTTCTAAAAGTTGTATTCCCCTTCGTCACGAAACTGGTTGCCAACAAAATATGAAGTACATTTTCTTATGTATAAAATGTAAATAAAATTTTCGAAGAAGTGATAGCTTAAAAAGACATATTGCCACATGCAAAGCTCTCCTTCCTGCACGTGCCGATCAGTGTTGGCTACGATTAAAACTTGCTTGTGATGGGAAGATACCTGCCACAGAAAGATAGGAACCAGTAACATTATTAAAGGCATCGTTCCCAACCGTGAAAACAATGGTTGGATCAGTCACATCTTCTAGACGTTCATGCCACTACTGTAATATAAAATTTGCATGCGTCTACAATGCGAAAAAAAATATAAAGCATAAATGCAAGCTGAATCCGGGTCGTACAAGCTATCGATGCAATATGTGTCAAGGTTTGTTCACTCGTACAGACAGTTTAAACATACTTATGAAAACCTGCAAAGACCTTGTTCGTCTACATGCTATGCAACAAAGTGTATTGTCATCGACACAAAATTGTGACGATTAGCTGCCTGCTTTATCGAGTATTGGTATACCTGCATCACCAACTTACGACCTTCATGTTAACAATGTACACAATCCTTAACCAATGCGGAGGAAACCATGTTGCTATTGCAGTAAGATATTTAGTAAAAGTAGCAACGCACGACGACATGACAGATGTAAAACTCTCTGTAGTAGTGGAGAGAGGTCGAGTTTATTGTTAAAGTGTTTGCCATGATTTGAAGCTGCAGTATAAACTTTTCAAGGAACTAGGGAAACAATACTTGCAGCTGCATGATGGTATAGTAAACTAGATACTATACCTGGCTGAATTTATGTTTGCAGAATGCATAAAAAAAGCTTAAATCCCACTGACGAAATATGAAGATCTGTAAACATATAGCACGCAAAAATGTTGGAATCGTCTTTCTTGTTAATCGAATTTCGAATAGTACATCATCTCGAGCTAAGACAGAAAATATACCAGAAAGTGATTTGTGCTGTTTCTGCAAGAAGTCATTTTCTAAAAGCTGCCATGCCCATCGACATGAAACTGGGTTTTCTATGAACATGAAACAAGCCACCTTAACATGTGAACAGTGCAAGTCTCATTTTGGACGACATGTTAACTTAAAAAGACATCTTACAATGTATGATGGACTCTCTCCTGTGCCAACTAAGCGATGTAGTGTATTGACAGCATCCAAAAAAACACGGGAAGGTGCGGCGCCTGCAACATTGGATACTAGTGTGTTGTCACCATCGACATCTAACCTGGACATTAACAGTTCTCCACAGACATCAATATATTCATGTTGCAACTGTAGCAAGACCTTTAGTAAAAGTTGCAGTGCTCGTCAACATGAGAAAACTCGAAAATGTTTGAAGAAGATGCGATCGGCTTACTGCAATATTTGTTGCTATAAGTGTGGTCATGAGTTCTCATATTATGCAGTAACGGGCGTTCTAGAGAAGGCGCGATGCGAAATACGTGATCATCAGACAAAACTATGTCATGCGTCGTATAACAACCAAGTAAAAATGTGTACATATAAAGTTCATACACCTCTATGTGTTGCAAACTTACCAAATGAGAATGGATTCATAGCTGAAATAATCTGCCTTCCGAGGTCTTATGAAGACACATGTTGCATATTATTCATCAGGCATGGTGGACGATAATTATAAATATCTTTAGCATTTGAAACAGAATATTATAGATTAACTTACATGCGAGATGGGAAAAGAAGGTGCTGTAAAATATCATGCATGTTTGAAATGTAAATATACCAAACCAGAAACGCATGAAAATGAATGTAGTGAGAGAGCCTTCAAGACCTCGAATGTACCTCTGTATAACACCTACGAAATCGTAGGCAGGGTTGCAGCTAGTATATAGAAGATTTGTCACAATGAAGAAGAATATATGGGAAAAGGTTCCAGGTGGACATTATATACGATATATCAGCTACAGCTGAGAATAAATTTACTAAGACCACTTGGCAAATAGACGCATGATGATTTCCCTCTACCCCACTCTAGAGAGAATTACAACATTACTTCGTATTCGACCTGCAGAACGGGGGTAAAAATTACCGCAAACGCAGAAATTCGAACAGATGTTAAACTATCATGTACAGCAACGTTACTGCGTAAAGGTAGCAGTGAGGAGAAGTTAGCAGAGAGGAGGAGTTAGCAGAGAGGAGGAGTTAGCAGAGAGGAGGAGTAAGCAGAGAGGATGAGTCAGCAGAGAGGAGGATTTAGCAGAGAGGAGGAGTAAGCAGAGAGGAGTCAGCAGTGAAGAGTCAGCACGGCATAGTAGTTCGTTGTGATTTTTACATGAAGAGCTCGATACTTAAATATATATATTTAATAAAAAAGTCCTTTTTAAATTGCATATCATGTTGTATTTTTACCTGTCAAATAATCTGACTCTCCATGGGGTTTGAACATACGATACCTTATTTTCAAGGATGATATACTGTCTCCAGTGCTGTCAGGGTACATGAGTTATTTCCTATAAACTGCACATAGCAGTAACGTCTCTCTTGCGTGACTAATGGTTTTAATGTATGCTGTATCGTATGTGTTTGCAGTTCTAACACTATAAATATAAGTATCCAAATAGTTACATGTACATATTTAGTATTTAAAACTGGATAAGTTTATACCTTGTAATGTAAAACTGCATTACTCTAGTAAAAGGGAGTGTATGTGTGTAATCCTAGAGCCTGACACAACACTCTGTCAGCCAATGTTCTGTGTCATCCATTCGACTTGCCGAGATCTGCATGGTGCTCGCATCGCTGGCTGACCATCTGAACTGCCTCACATATTCCCTGTTAGTTGATAGCACAACATCGGTCAGGTCTGACGCGTTCCGCTTCTAGTGTTGTACTCTAAATGCGATGATTTCATTTCAGTCGGTTTGTAAGTTCAGGCTGGTATTTTATAGCATAGTTTTGCATACAGAGTGCAGTCTTATGCTTGTGTAATATATTATTGCAATGGTTGGCAAGTGCTTATAACTTTTATTCCCTTATATTTTTTATATCTGTTTTCATCAATGTATATCAGTGTTGATGCACCTATGCTTCTCGGATTCGCAAATTTTTTTCCCCATCTAGTGTGATGTATAGCATACAATGCTCGCATAATATACATAGGTGGTTAAAATAACTATTTGCATGATTTTTTTAAAATATCTTTTTACATCAGCACGCTACCTTGAAAATATCCTAGGCAAGGGAGATAGCTAAGAATCTCTTAGTCCTACTGCAGATAAACAGGTAGGTGTTTGTAGATGGATTATATTTCGTATTGTACATTTGTGAGAAAGAATCCTTTAGGCAGGTTTGCAAGCTCGGTATCTGAGTGTTGCAAGTGATTTAATCTTTCCATTTGTCGTGATAGTTAATAAAATTATCTGACCACTATAGCAAAATCATATCGTGTTCACAATGTCTTCTCAACGACGAGAGAATGAAGTTTTTGAGTGTTGCGTGGTGGTGCGCACTGCTTTTACAGACCTTAAAGTGAATAGGGTAGGTGTAAGCGATATCCACTTCCAACATTACTATATTCGTAGCAATATTTTAAATCGTATTGCTTGATGTATTCAAACATAATAAATTGTTAACTTACACTGTAAAACTAAATTGATCTCGTAAAAGAACATGTGTGTGTAATATGTGATTGTCAGTATCGCTAAGTTCTTATAACTTTTTTTCCTATTCATTTTATTTTCGTATCAGTATGCATCAGTGTTAATATTATCGTTCCCACACTTAACAGCAGAAATTTCGTTGCTTAACAAATTATAGCGCACGATGCTCTCACATATGTATTTGTTGGAAAATGTGAATTACTATTTATTTTCATAATTAATTTTTTTATCTGTTTTTTCTCAGTGCATAACAGTGTCGCCTATCTCTCTCTCTCTCTCTCTCTCTCTTTCTCTCTCTCTCTTGCGATACTAATGGTTTTAATGTGTGTGGTTTCATGTGTTCTTACGGTTCTGCTAATATATATAAATGGTACACATTCAAAATAAGTACATATAATTAAATATAGTATTTAAAACATTATACATTTTTAGTTTGTACTGTATATCTGAATTTTTCTCGTAAAGGAAAGTGCATGTGTGACTCGGCTTGTCTGGCACCCCGGAGCCTGACGCAACTCTCTATTTGCTAGTGTCCTGTGCCAGCCCTTTGTTTGTCGATACCTGCACAGAGTTCGCGCTGGCCATCGGCTGTCTGGGAAAGCTCTACAGATTGTTTGCGCGAAGTCGGCTGGGTCGGATGTTTTACGCTGCTAGTGATGTAGGTTGTTCACTAAATGAGAAGGTTTCGTTTCAGTCGATTCGTAAGGAACTCCTTTGCCATTCTGTTGTACTGGTCAGGACAGTCTGTTATTGTATTGTGACATTTAACAAACACTGCATACAGAAATCGAAGCTTGTGTACTATGTAATTGTGATAGTTGGTAAGTGCTTATAACTATGTATCTCTTTACATTTTGTTTTTATATCTATTATGTGTGACTTTTTAAAATTGTTATTATATATATATATATCTATCTATATTACATTATATTTTTCATTCTATGGCAGGTTGTTAAGGGTTACCAATGTTAGCGATGACTCGATCTTCCAACCCTTGTATAGGACAGATGATGATGGTTAATATTATCATATAACTAATTTACAATAACCACAACTATACACGTAGTGCATTTGCATATATCTTTCTTTATGCATATCGCAGTTTGCTGTAAGTTATCCATGCTGACTTTTATTTACATATACATTTTCACATTTACATATACAGTTTAGATTATATTGTTCGGTTAAGTGAGGCTAGCTGTCGCTAAGGGGGATCGAGTAGGTAGACACTTGTGCTACAATGCGACAAGGGTGGTGGTGGTGGGCATTGATAAGTGCATGCAGACCGATGTGTATGTATGTGTTATTTCAGACCCTACATACCTGTGGCCCGGAAATTACCGCCAACTATGCTTATAAGTGCATATAAGACATAAATTACCCTGCGATAATTTTCGTTGGTGGGAGTGTTGTGTATGTTATGAATCTAGGCACTATTTATTAAACGATTCAGAAATTGCAGTCAACTATGCTCATAATTTCATGAAGGGGATGCATATGTTACGAATTTGGTGACTATCTTAAACTGCTGTCTTCATATTCTGCGGGTACAACTCAACCAAGTAGTTCCGGTTCTTGTTCTGGGTGTTCAGCATCTGCTCACACACCACCTTCATGGACATATGGCTACGAAAAACGGTATCAACTTTAAGGTACTGCCCTTTGTGTGGATCGCAAGTAGCCATAATGAATGTTCTTGACATCATTCCTCCCCTGGGTAAGCTCTGTCACAGTAAGGGTGCGGTACTGTTGGCTACCTCAATAAAGGGCAATTAAGACTTAAATTACTGCGATTATTTTCGTTTTCGGGAGTGTTCTGTATATTATAAATTTGGTGACAGCATCTTAAACGTATCGAAAAATACAGTCAACTATGCTTATAAGTAAGCATAAGGCATAAATTACCATACGATCATTTTCGTTGTCGGGGGCGATGTCTATGTTACAAATATGGAGACTGTAGCTTAAACAATTCGGAAATTAAAGTGAACTATGCTAATAAGTATGCATAGGTAATAAATGGCCCTGCGATAATTTTGGATGTCGGGGGTGATGTCTATGTTACGAATTTGGTGACCATTTCTTAAAAGGGTTCGGAAATTACAGCCAACTATCCTTATAAGTTTGCATAGGGCATAAATGACCCTGCGATCATTTTCGTTGACTGGTGTGATGCATGTGTTATGAATTTGGTAACTTCATCGTAAATGGATCGGAAATTATGACCAACTATGCTTATAAGTATGCAATGAGAGCCTCGCATAGTCAATCATTGACGAGACCTTTTTGAGAGCCTCGCATAGTCTAACGGGGACGATACCCTTTTGAGAGCCTCGAGTAGCCAAACGGAGCCGATACCCTTTCGAGAGCCTCGCATAACCAACCGGTGCCGAGACTTCTTCGAGAGCCTCGCATTGCCAATGGAATGCAAGAACATGAAGTAGAGTCGTCGGAATGCAACAGCATAAAACCCCCCAGTCCCTGATTCCCCAAAAAGGAGTCATGTAGCCATATTGTGGAGTAATCGACAGAAATTGAACGAAAACATTTTTTGAGGGAAATTCGGGAGTAGGAGTAAAAAAGGGTAAAAGGAAAAAATTACATCATCCAAGCTGGCTGCCACCAGTCCCACAGTCCCCGCTAGGATTCCAGGATTCCCGAAACCAACTATTTCTAACCACTTTCATCCTTTCTTGTAATGACACCAACTAAATATTTGTATTTTTAAGATGAAGCTTGGTGCTACTCTGTTCGAATTTCGATATACTCTAACTCATTCTCGATGGACGACGAAGAACAGATTGAAGTTGTGTCAGTACCTGCAATTTTATAGATCTTATGATCACCAAAATTACATACTTGTCTATCCAGCACAAGACACACAGATGCTTTAAAACTGATAATATCATGTCTGCATCGACATGGTCGTCATACAGGTGTCGCAAATTTGTACCATCCATGCGAAAAACACAAACACATTCGCATTCTCGAGAAGCAGTTTATTGGGTATGTGTGAATAAGTCAAGTCGAGATACACACAGTTCATGTTCGTGTGCTGTCCCATACCAAAATATTCCTGGATGCATTTCTGCCTCTTACATGCTATAACATAGAAGACCAACACTGAGTTTGGCAGTGCTTCACTCGGCAGTGCGATGGCTTCGTTTTGCTGCATGGGAAATAGCCCATGCCATCCACAGATTGCAGTACATGTGCATGCAATATTATTTTAGATTCTGGAGCGATTTAGAGTATCGGTACACATTTTCGAAAATAGGAAAATTTGGTTCCTCGAGAAAATTCAAAGCATGCACTTATTGCTGCAATAGTATGGTCCCCAATTATATACCTCACGATACCAGGCAACAGCAAACCTTGATGAGAGTCACTTGAGAGTTCGTCATCTTCCTTGCTATCTTGTATGGGAAGACAAACAACCTGCTTGACAATATGTAGAATATTTTCTTCTGCTCTTTTTATATCATACAGAGGATAGTTGGAGTTGAAGTTGAATTGGAGAAGGTGGAGTGGGAGTGGGAGCAGGAGGAGAAAGTGGAGGAGAAAGAGGAAGAAAGGGAGTTGGAGGAGGAGGAATGGGAGGAAATAGACGAGGATGATGAGGAGGATGTAGCATAAACAGGCCTTCAGATGACATTGACATATTCTTTTAGAGGAATGTATTTTGGCAGTATAATATCTCTTAAAATTACCACTCCAGGTAAACTGTTGTTTGGCAGATTTTTCATTGAAATGTCATTTGAATATGTCATTCAAATCTACTTTTCGAAGTTTGAAAGATACTGAAACGAAAATATATAAACAGAGCCAATTTTTGAGTTCATGGGTCAGTTCAAGGAAATATCTCGAAGAGGTAAGACTAGCTGGAAGAGGGGTCGTCGATACAATGATAAAAAATCTACTGTTAGCGTTGCATATTCCTGGATACAAGTTCTGTGGGCCATGAACCAAGATAGCTTAAAGTCTGACACACTGCGAAACAGGCAACGAAGTACTGGACGAGGCATCTATGGAACAGGATGTCGCATACATCCTCTACAACGATCTACAAGCATGTCATCAAGCAGACAAGATACTCGCACAAAGGGCCAACGACATATGTTATGCACTGGATGCCGGACTTTGCCCACAAATAAATGTGTGGGGCATTTCTGTAATGAAGAACAAGGTGAAGATTGATATGGGTACAAAGAGCAAGCGTAAGGTGCACCTAAATCCAAAAGTGGTTATCAAGAAAACATCTACTAGTGGATTTCCCA
Organism: Clitarchus hookeri; assembly: GCA_002778355.1. Lineage (NCBI taxonomy): Eukaryota > Metazoa > Arthropoda > Insecta > Phasmatodea > Phasmatidae > Clitarchus > Clitarchus hookeri. The sequence goes on along the minus strand of NQII01000238.1, from coordinate 661,900 downwards.
TTCCTTCTGCTTGCACTCAGGGCCCTCGGGGGCCTAATCGGAGCTACGATTCGTATCATCCAAGCCATAAACACAGCATCGAACAAATGGAACCAGTTGTCTGAGGCATAAAGGTACAATGCAAATATGGCAGCTATCACAATTGCTAAAATAATGGCCAAGGCCTCTACCTAAGACCATATCCTGTAAGAAGTGGAAGTGTGGAAATGCGATGCAGCAAGAAGAGGCATTAATGAAATCTTTACCGAAACGACCTCTTATAATCTTGGATTTGGAACTGTTTTCGCATAAATTGAAGATACCTAATTTTCACTGAGTGTTTATGTGTGAAGTTTTGCTACCTAAACCCAAATATGCTGTAATCAACCTGGACACAACAGCTGGGAATGGTACTCACTAAGTAACTTTTGTAAAAAATGGAAAAAATGTAGAACACAATAACACTTTTGGGAATTTCTGTCCTCCATCTGAACTGCGATGGTACTTGAAAAATTCCTAACTTGCTTACAACTACAAGATCGAGCAGATGCCGAACATGTGAAATGCAGACCCTTGTGTCTTTGCTCCCTTATTCGTTAGTACAAGTTATTAAATAAAATGGCTATTTATCAAAAGGAAATTACAAGTCATTTCGATAACAGTGACAGGTCGTAACTTCGAGCTGCATGCGGTACACTTCCCTAGACTCGACCTGGAGGTGGAATGGTGCATAGACATCGTCGATTTTCAAACCTACAATGCGATACCGATCATCTTTGAAAAGAACTTTAAGGTATACCTTGTGAAAAGCGGTATTGTCTTCCATGAAGTGATTGCGCCCATTGGCTCTTGCAAACAAAACGACACTGCAAGGTACATCGTAGGTTTACTGTCTCCTGAAACAGACATAGAACTACGTGGCAATTCCAACACACAGAAGAATGTTATCAGATTCAGTGAAGATATCGGGTTTACAAAACCAGATTCCATCGTGCTCATTCTGTGGTTTGAGCCATGCATATACGAAGGTGGTAAATCTCACGCATCGTCTCTACCCATAAATATATTTCCTGTTAATGTGATATGAAACTGTAATTTGGTGTGTCGTAAAAGTCTCAATGGGTGGCGGAACAATACACTGCAGGAGTTTTCACCTATGGTAGATTGAGGTTTTAAATTGGTCATGTCCCCACAATGTATCATATACGTTTCATTTCTCGCGAAGAGAGCACACATGGTGGTCGTGACAATCGTCGACCAGTATGGACAGTTGGTACACTTTCTAAACGAATAAATCACCCTACCCTTGCATTTGAGAAGAGAGGAATAAAATTTACGACAACCAGAAGCAATAAAACAAAGCAGCACATCGAACCGGCAACCAGTATGCCACATGTCACCAAGATGTTAACACATGCTAACGAGATTTTCCTATTCAGTATAGGCTTCGATGTCGATCGCCATTGACAATTACATAAACATTGACGATCCGGTCGTTTTTGTAGACAGGATCACAAAAGTGGAACTTCATGCATACCAGCCATTCCTGATCGGGCCATACACAATACCATCGGAAGAATGGATAGTGTTCTGACACCAAGATATCACACTCTTCCATGTCAGTCATTCCTCCTATTTAGAAGGACACTGGCGAAATAAGGCTGATCCAACCTGGCATCGAGAAAAATAACGATCAATGGTAATATCCACCATATCGATCGCATCACATAGTTGCTCAATAGTGTCGAGGTTGACCACACGAGAAATGCGGCATAACGACAACAAGACAATTACGTCTTGCTCACATCTAATGAGCTGTCTGTGGCCAAAACGGAAGGCTGGGGGATAGAAGATGATTATAGTCTTCGTTTATACCTGGAGGGAAATTTTTATTCTGCATTCCTCTAGCGATTTTACTGGTATTCGCCCGAAGACAACAGGCACATTATTATCAATTCGAATAAGGAACTGGTACTGCTCCTCGCCATTATGCATGCAAATGCCATCATGGGTACGGGAGAAAACCTGGAGATAGTGGAACTAAAGATACAGTTTATTGAACAGATGCTGCCTTACATTCAGTCTACTTCTACAGAATGTATCAAGATGCTGAAGAATGTGAAATATGGCATAAAACATCAATGTGGCTTTCAGGTCGTGGAGTCTTGAGACCTTCCCCATACTACCCGCAAACCAGTGCATCAACTGGACTGTGAAGTCCAGCTTTGCCGCAGAGAAACGAAGGTTCATCATCGTTGGGCTATACAACGGAAGACAGCACAGGTATGACTGAGCTGTTCGCAGGTCAACACAAGTCAAATAGAAAATAAGAAAATGTTTTTGAATAGTGAATATATACATACATGTACATGACCATGAACTTTGGAAATAGTAAGTACCTGCTGACATAAAATGTATGCTCAATTCCAAAATGCATATTATGGGCACCCACAATCCCCATTACTGAGCCCTGATCATTTCAAGAGTTTGTTCCTGCTCATGGTATTCGATGTGAGTAAAAACGGACGAGTATATCAGTTCGAAGGTGATTGACTGCAGCATCGAATTCAATTCACACGGAAATATTTCATTCCACATACGCTCTTTGCCAAATACTGCAACACCGACTCACGTCATACCATTCATGAAGATACTTTCATGAATGCTGCAGAGGATACAAATACAACCTGTTTATTCGTATTCGAGAATAGATAGTATCAGTATGTGCTGTGATCTGCAGGGCTTCTAGAGTCAGAGCGCCTTCGTGCTCAAGAAGATAAATGTGTATTGCGACGATGATGGCAAAATGTGCATGCCCTACTTCTGCCCCCCTTAATCGTGGAAACTGTTGGATTAGAAAAGAAAGAAGACGAATGACTGGCTGACCAAGTACTACCATGGACTGGAGTGGGACAAGGGCAATATTCTCTACCATAAAGTGGGAAACATCCTGTGCGACTCAGCTCCCACAAGGACTAATTTATGTTTTGCGGCCCGAGCAGAAAGTAATGACTGAGCGACTTGTGCAAATAATGTGTAAATAAATGATGTACAAATCGAGTATGACTGTCCTTTGTTGCGCAAGCGACAACACTTTATGACGAACAGTAGCAACAAGTATGCAACAGTGCAAGACCTGACTGGACATGAATGTGAAGAACACACAGCTGCTGTGGAAATAGTGTGCCTCATCCATGGACCGGGAATCAGTGGCCTACGACTAGCCAAAATATCACCAGTATTGGCTCTAAACGTAAGAGATTTTAGTTTTTCTGTGGTTGCTCACATTATCGACTTCCATTTTATATATAAGTGGGAAAAATGGACGAGCTCGTTTTGTCGCGGCATAGTGGTCTGTTCATCTCAATGGCAAATTACGAGGGTTATTCGGAAATTAAGGTCCGAATCACCGCAGCTAATCGAATGTCACACGAACATTGTAACGTGCATGCGCACCAACTCCCGGTATGCCTTGCACGTCAAACGACGCCATTTTCATTTGTATTGTTGCAGTGTGCTGTTTACAGTGTCAGTTCAAAATATTTAAAACAATAATTCAGCCCGCCGACTGTGAAATCCGGTCAGTGATTCGGTTTTTGATAGCAAGGAACGTTTGNGTGAAATCCGGTCAGTGATTCGGTTTTTGACAGCAAGGAACGTTTCAGCAGCGGAATTTCATCGACAGATAAGTCAAGTGTATGGCCCCAATACGATGAGTGACAGCATAGTGCGTAAGTGGGTGAGAGCTTTCAAGGACGGACGGGAAAATGTCCATGATGAACTGCGGTCAAGCCAACCATCAGTGACCACAGAAAATTTTGTCAAAGCCATGGACGAAAAGATTCGTGAAGACAGGCAATTCACAATTTCAACTTAAGCATTGGAATTTCCGAATGTGGGTAGAACAACTTTGCACTAATTTGTCTCTGGAAATTTGCAATTTCACAAATTGTGCGCATGTTGGGTTCCCAGACTGCTTACTGAGGAACACCAAATAAAAAGAATGGCTTGTGCTCTTGATTTTTTGGACCGATATCATAAGGAAGGTGATCAATTTTTAGAGAAGATTGTCACAGGGGACGAGACGTGGGTTTCTCACATGACCCCAGAGTCTAAACGTCAGTCAATGGAATGGCGTCACACAACATCACCAGTCAAATTCAAGGCGAAGCAGACAATTTAAACACGCAATGTTATGGCAACCGTGTTTTGGGATAGACATGGAGTCCTGTTAGTCGAGTTTATGCAGCGAGGGACAACAATCAATGCAGCTGCTTACTGCGCTACCCTGAATAAACTTCGACATACAATACGAAATAAGCGACGTGGCCTTCTGATGTCTGGAGTTTTGTTGCTGCATGACAATGTCAGGCCCTATTTTGCCATTCACACCCTAAATCTGTTCAGATCTTTTGGATGGGAACAGATTGACTACCAACCGTACAGTCCACACTTGGCGCAGAGCGATTTTCACTTGTTCCGCTATTTAAAGGCAAACGCCTTTAGGTAGATAAGCGCTTCGCCACAGATGACGCGGTGAAATAAGCAGTTACATACTGGTTATCCTCACAGGAGGCAGACGTCTATGACTAAGGTATACAAAAGCTTGTAGAACGTTATGACAAATGTTTAAGCAAATATGGAAACTATGTAGAAAAATAGAGAAACATGTAAGGAATTAAATAAAAAACGTTTTTTGAAAAAATCTATAATGGTTTATGTTTTATAAGAAATCGGACCTTACTTTCCGAATAACCCTCGTACTGTCCTGCGAACATTTATGCAAGCAACAAGACTGACAACAGTGGTGTTGAATACAGTTTAATCGCAGAAAGAGCTGTACACATACACCGAGATCTGCGATGGCGCTAACATGCAGCACTGGCGATTCGCACATTTTCTAACCACCAACGAACCATTGCAGTTTCCAGTGGACTGACCGGGAGCATCGGCCTGCATCGTTTTCCACGTGTGATGAAGCAGACTCAGCTGCCCAGCACCATATTATAAACTATTGTTTCCTTCATTAGCTAAATTAAATTTTTTTTTTAGAGACACACACCTGTTGGGAACAATTATTTTGCTGTAATAAACCTTCTTTACACTGACAAGCTCAGACGATGGCCACATCGCCGTATCACAATGCAGACATTGACCCACCTCATTTCCACTTGAACACCCGCCTCCCTGCCCCCTCCGCTTCTAGATATCACAGAAATACTGTCGAGCCAGTGAGCACGCTGCGCGCGGATGCCTGGTTCGGTCTGTGGGACTGTTCGTTCAAGGATTATTCGTATGAACTACGCGAATGTCTTATGCTAAGGCTACACTACAATAGGCATGGCATTATAGTATGGCATTGAATACCTGTAGTTGAGCGGTAGCCTGCGTCGGTACATAATTTGTTATTGAACTTTCTTATAGTAATTTTTTTTGTGCCAGCCAATCGGAATTCCATGGAAATTGTTGTTCCCACCTACAAAGTATTTTTTTTGTCTCCTGGCAACGCCTTTCCTGTCTATGAGATAGATGTTTTCAAAGAGTGGCAAAATGGATTACTTTTTAATAGCAGCCGAAAATACAAACGAAACATGTTCAGTATGTTGAGATAGGTGAACAAATCCACTTCATTTTCACGACGCAATGCAGAAAACAATTTAGATTATGCCAATTGTAAACAGCATATTTTTTCTTAAGCTGTGTTTTATGTCAGTTATACTCTGATATTGTATGCCATTTCTGATAGTAGACCACCCTTAAGGATGGGTGGCAGTATATCACATATGCAGTTTGATTATGGAGTTTTTAAACATTTATTACATATTATCGTTGGCGAATTTTAATTTACGAAGAAAAGTACATTCTTATCGCTCATTAGTAAGTGACTACTGTTTCTTTTAGAATGCGCATACATGTGAACATTTTATTAGTTTTATTTAACATGGTATATTTCAAACGCAGGTGATGCACGGTGCCCAAGGCCTCACAGCAGCTGTTATCATTACACATACTCAGCACTGTGCCCCCATGCCAATACCCAACCTACCCCTAGCCGTAGCCAGCTTACTAAACTCGTATGCCCCCACCTGCTTTCATGATAAAACCATGCATGTCCTCTGTGGCTTATTTTACTGTACTTAGAAAAGGTTAGTACTTACTCTCTGTACGGTATATGGATGATGTGGGTATTATCACAGATCGCAAAATTCTTCTAAATATACTGATAATAGGTTGCAGAAAGATGGCAAACCGCGAACGCTTTGCCTTAAATAGTGTTCNAGAGTGATTTGGTTTGATCGAGATCAGTATTCAGCAGAGCTTTCATGAGTTAACTTCGTACTTCGCGCTGAACCATTTCCCCTCCCACATCATTATCTCCACCCCCCTCCATTACCATTCACCCTCTACCAACTCCTCCGCAAAAGCAATCGAAAATTTGCGGCCCTTGCCTTGAAAACGGTCGGTTATAACCGGATTCTTCCAGGTTTATTCGCACGGGATGTAGATATCAACGCCAGATCGCGTGCACTTGGCCCGGAGATAGACAACAATTAACCCCTTTCTTTCCATTAGCGTCATAATGTACGCCTGTTATGACATGCGCCTCGCGAGATTGCTAGGCTGTATTATTACTTTTTAATTCAATTTCCTAAAACGCAGAGCCGAAAGTCCCATTTTTTTTTTTTCATAAAATCAATAAATACAAATACACTTTTTTCGAAAACAAAAAAGTATGAACATTTGCATATTTTACAAGGTCCTACCTGGAATGCACTATCTCATTATACTAAAGAACATGAAAAAAATATATATTTTTTCGTTGACAAAACTAATAATATTTAAAAAGTGTGATATTTTGGGTGATGGGAGTTCTTGTTTGTGCTAGGCATGTGGTGCAGGGAGGGGGGGGGCGGTACTCTGGCCTACTGTATATTTGATTTTGCTAAAAAAATTATTCAGATCGGAAGAATTCAATATTTTTTTTAATACCTTTAAAATTCTTCTCTCGTATGGTAAATTAAATCTTTCAATTCGTAAATAAATATATACACTGGAGTGTTAGGCGATCGGCACTCTAACCGGATTCATAAAAAAGTGATTTTCGAGCGAGTGACGGGTTGTACGCAAATGGGCATTTTTGTAGGAAAATTATTAAAATGCAAAGTGAGGATCCGATACATTTGAGACATTTTTATTAATTTAGTTTATTTATAAACATTTTTTTTATTAAAACCATTTTTAGGGTTACGGGTCGCTGGAATGGCTGGCCGTATGTTGCGATTGACGAGGGGGAAGATGAACGAGGCCGACGGCCGCGCCTGTGAAGTCAACCAAGATTGCAGATGGATCCAGACCCGGAACCCACAACCCATGTGCCAAAACGAAGATAAGCATACTACTATCGCTAGCTAGTCTCTTAAAGAGAAGCATAAAACATGCGTGAATATAGAATGGATCATTCATCCACTAATTGTAACTTCACATGTTTTTTTTTTTTAATTACTTGTAAAGTAACCATTACTAAACTGTTTACTAGTTACTTAAATTTCATAAAACCAATGTGTAAATAATAAAAAAAACACCGATAAGAAAGTTATATGTAAGACTTTATTTTTATTGCCAGTCACAATCGGACCACCGTGGGGCAAATATCTAACATGCCTTGTACGCCAGTGTTTTTGGAAACTTATTTTGCGGCCAGTGACCTCATCATTTTCTGCCAACCACCCATGGATTATGTGCAGCTAAAGGAAAAACCATGTAATTTTAAGTGTAATTAAAAGAGGTTTAATGAAACTGTACATTACAGAAAAAAAAGCTGATTTACTTTTCAGTTGCATTCTGACCATCGTGGGGTAATGATCTTTTCTTCTACAGCAGTATGTGGCTTTATGGGTTTCGTGAAGCCCTTTCCAAATTTTAATTTGTGAATTAGTGCTCACTAGTATCAGGTTTATTGTTTCTGAGAACTGTATATAAAATTACAATATATATTGTAAATCTTTGTTTAAATTATAATTTTTGCATATCACAACCTGAACAGACGATCTCATATAACAATAAATTTCACATATAAGGGGTGTTTATTAATTTGAAAATCAGAAATGTTGGTATATGCTTTGCATTTAATTAAATATCAAAAAATCACATAACAATAACCCCTAAGTGGTATTTTTGATTTGTCACATACATTGCCGGACAAAAATAATTGTGGACCCAGAAGGATTCATTTGATGGTACCGAAATGTTATAGATGAAGTGTGAGAGATTATTAATACACATGATAACCAAAACCGAACAGCAGGACACTAACACATGGATCTGTTTTACCGCCATATGTCATCTTAAATATTGTGCTGCAACCTTCGCGCAGTAATGCACACTGTAACAAGGCCTGGCATGGAGTCCAGCAGATGCCGCATATTGTCCTGAGGGGCAAACAGACAACAAGTGTTCGATAGTGTGTCCAAATCCCGGATAAGGTGGCACAGTGGCAGCTGGCGTTCCATCTGGTACCACATATGTTCTCTGGGGAAATGTCAGTGGAGTGGGCTGTCCATGGTATTGTTTGATATTGCGGAAGTAGTCCTGGGCGGCCCGTGCAATGCATAGTTGGGAATTACCCTGCTGGAATATCACACCAGGAATCCCGGCTTGAAATGGAAGCAGATGAAATCATAGGATCTCATCCATATACTGCCGAGCCATCAATGTTCTACGTAAAACTATGACAGCGGATCTGCTATTGTAATCTACAATTTATCAGACTATAATGCCTACCGTGGGGGAAGTGTGTAATTCTACAGCTATATTGGGATTGTATTGTACTCCAGGGGCCCTACGCATCTGCGCGCGATTACTATGTCCCCATAAAGAAGTTGTACTTGTACTATCACAAAACACCACACATCGCCAATCTGTGGCGTCCACATCCCTCTGACCAGGCACGACTGCAAACAGAGCCGCCACTTTTGCAGAGCAAATTTCAGCAAACGTCACAGGCGTTGGGATCGCATATTTGCCACCGCAAGACGTCGGGAAATGGTTCGTGGTCACACAGGAGCCCAAACACTGGCCAGTATTGTGGTCTGGGTTACCATGGGATCCCTCTGTTCTGGCGTACGATCAGTCGATCCTCTGGAATGGTAGTGGACCTCATTCATACTGAGCCGGTCGTCCCTGTGTGGGTATATTCATGTATCCACTGCTCCCAACAGCATGGGACAGCATAAACCGAACAATCTACATGGTGGGCTATATGGCAATACGACCAACCTGCGGTTTTCAGCCCGATTATGAAACCGATCTCGAAGTCCGTTTAATTGCATAAGTAAATGTCTTTGGCACAGTCCCTGAATTATTTTTCACCCATTACACATTGTTGCTATCGTCTTTTTTTTTCGCGTTAATACGGCTTCGACTGCACATTAGTGTCTACGATTGTTGGTCGGTGCTTGCAGCTCTGCTGCCAGGTGTGCTGTCAAATGCAAATGCACCAACGTGGGGTAATGTGCCTTATTAGCGCATACTCTCGTTATTAGACCTACAACGTTTCGCGGTTGTCACATGATCTTTTCGTGGTGTTCAATTTTCATCGTCGTTGCAGTTTAACTTGTATGTTATGCATCAGAATTCAGAATGACACTTATGTTCCTTTTTTTTTATCATAGGCTTATATTACGATCCGGAGTATGTTTTGAATTTACGAATTTAACATGAAACATGGCAAATTTACAACAAAATATAATGTGAGGTACAAGGAACTGACTAATGCCATAACAGTTCAAGTTTATACCGTAAAATATGACAAATATGAGGTGGGCGATTTTAAATGCAGCCATTACATAAACATTTATATTACAAAGATGAACTGTTGAATTCTAAAAAAGGATTAGAAAATAACCTTACAAAATTATTATTGTCTGGCCCACCTCCAGCACAGAAGAAGGGCACATTTAGCAACACAACGGACCACCTCGTGTCTGGATAAATTATTATATTTTCTCGTACATGAAATCGAACACTTTCTGTTGTCATAGACCAGATTCACTTACAATTATTGAATAATATGCTCCAAATCACTAAAATCTCGTTATTGAGGAAGTGGCTTTCCACTCCATTCTACAAATTATCAATTAGCAAAACATAACGTTAGAAAATAGGAAACAGCTTTGTTGAAATATAATGTGAATTCTTCCGGGAAAAATTAAGCAGTGAGCAGCAGAGGGTTGCTTTGGTGGGAACTGGCTCCCGAGCTCTCAGTCAGTAAGTGCGCGTCATGTGAAAGCAGGATGTCTACACAATATTGCTATGCATTTAAAGAAACTCATATGACTTCCACTGGTGAACAACAGTCATATGTGATAGCGCCCCAGTCTATCATGCCTGAAATAATGGGGTGTGTATTTCTGTAAATTGGACAGGGATTGAATCACTCACCTAAGGTCCGCCAAACACTGATATGGCATAATATGTTCCCAAATACATATCTCGGTTTAAAGACTTTATAGGGCGCTATTCCAAATTATTCTGCTTTATTCTATGCTAACACTACGACATACAAAGTCGGTGATTTCGAGGTGAAATGGCAGGACATACGAAGGTCGTCGGGATAACAAATTAGCCCGTGCTAGGCACTTATAAATTCTTCTGGTGGAGATGTGGTTCTGTATTGAAGCTGTCACATGTCGATGAATAGGGCAGAAGGAAATTTCTTACCATAATCATGCATGTCTGACATTTAAATGTTCTTCTTGCTGGTGGTCAAGGTAATCCAGAATCTATCCAGCATATGTAGGCATCTATACATGTCCACTGCTCTCAACACAATCTGACTGCGAAGTCTGAACGAGCCAAATAACAAGGAAGTAGAGGCACCTTTCATCGTGCATCTCTTAGCCATATTACCCAGCCTGTCTCAAACTCTAAGGCTTGTTGTCAATTAAATACGCCAGACATTTATTGCCACATATAGTGTGCTTTACTGAAGAGTTTTTGTATATGCCAAGTGAAGGGCATTGGCAGCACACTCGTACGACGTAAATGTATGATGTCCAGTATGACAATTTAATCGTTTGTATATCTTCCATAGATATTACTATTTACACAATGTCATGGCTATCAGACGACTTTTATAGGATACACAAATTTTAACGTTAATAAGTGGATAATGTTTTATTTAAAAGCATTTTGAATTTTAGTTTATATACATTTTATTACTGGCATATACTAAAATAAACTCACCCTTTCCAGCAGCGACAGTGTCGCTTTCAGAGCACCTTCTGGTCTTCCAAATGGAAAGCAGTACCTGTAGAGGAATGATTAATATATTAATGCTCTATGCACAAAAATTTTGGAAAAGTGTTATAGGTTACAGATGTGTTAAGCCTGTGTGCCACGATACAATGTTCCACACAAGTTCGGGAGGAAGCTTCTACGAGACCCGTTATCTGAGCCTGCATACAAGCAGTTATCGAAGTTTATATTGAACAACCTGCCACATGATACTTTCTGCCGCACAAGTAAAGGCAAGAGTATTTGTTACAATTTCACTCATCTAACTGTGGTTCAGTAATGTACTTCATTCACCACTTCTACAGTATCAGAATAGCTGGAAATTTTTGTATTAGATACACAAAAAATTTACCATAATTTCACACAATGCTGTTGTAACATTTTCCGAGTTTTTATTAATTATTTATTCATTTTCAACATTATAATCAATGTTTCTCAAGATAAAATAAACGAAGTCACAAGTATTGTCAATACCACACACCACGGCTCTCGCTCTCTCTCTCTCTCTCTCTCTCTCTCTCTCTCTCTCTCTCTGACTGGCTAAAATTTCAACCTTGTATCTTCTTAGACACCTTCCATAGAAAATTACACACGACCACTTATGATAACGTCCATGAAAGTAGCCAGCCGTAAGCAAAATCCTCCATATAACAATCCATAAAATCTGCAATAAAAACTTGCGTGGAATCTTCTACAGTAACCTCCATCGTGGCACATGGGTTTAAGACATCACAAAAGGATTTTGATAATAATATTCCATTCTTTGCACGAAAAAGTCGCTATAATATATGTCTTAAGTATCATTTCGAAAATAATCACATTTTTTAAAGTAATTGTGTGTTGTAAGTTAACTTTTAATATAGAAGAAAGAAGCATAGTAATGATTTTCCCTTCTAATATAAAAATTATAATCTTTAGTACAATGAGATGCTAGCGAAGCGAATGTAATTTTGAATAAAGTTACTCAGCACTTAGTATGGTAATCTTATAGTTAGTTAAATTACCTAAATAGTTCTGTCTCTAAAAAAATAGGCCTAGTCTGTTTAAAAATAACCTAAAGTGGCCTACAGGATATCTCTACTTAATACAAACGAGCACAAACACAAAATTTTACCACTAAATAAAAAATAATCTCATGAAATTTGCCGAGGGCATCTGCTACTATACCAGACACCATAAAGGCTATGCAAGAAACAATAAAGCCATATTTAAATATTGTTATGAATATTTCACCGCAAACCAAATAATGATATTTATGACTGAGTTCAATTTATTGGTATTCTAGTTAATTTATAACCACTAGAAAGAAAATTGCAGTATTTGTTGTGACAAATAGAGGCAGGTAATGTGTAACTTATTCTTAGAATTCAGAAATTAACACATTTCTCAATATCTATTAAAATAACTTATTTAAAACAAACAGGTATATTGCGCATATTATTTTTAAGGAATGACTCTATTCTCCTACAGTGCACTCATCATAACTGGCGACACAATAAAAAATTGACAATACTAAAAACTAGAAGAAATTGAAACATTTTAGCTCTTGGGTAGATATAATAAACGTCGAGTTAAAAATATTCAAAATGTTTAAAATATAATATATTTGCTTTAGCACTTAGCTTGACATCACAATTGAAACCTCTTCAGATGAAATACCAAGAAACTGAAGATTCCCATCGCATTGTACCAAATTGAATCTCGATAGCACAAAAACAGTTAAAATCTCAGAAAACGAAGATGGAATAGAAAGAACCATGTTCTGTGGCAAGAGGGAGGCCAATAAGTGGAACCACTCTGTTCCAAGAACTCTTTCTCTTAACACATAAATGAGGTCAGTTTTTGAAATATAAATAATAATACAGTAAAACAAGCGTCAGAGGAGATTTTAAATTCACAACCGAGGAATAAAGAAGAAATTTAAAAGTGATATATCTACTTCCCGAAAACTGTATTACAACTGATATAGTATCACGCTTACAACGCACCAAATTCCTTCCACACAGCTTTGTGTAATCAAAAAAAAAAAATTAACTGAAGTTACTGATATAATTAATATGCATACTTTCCTCAACATGAGTAAAAATATTTTATATATAAATTCTTAAAAGCTGAGTTGGTGGGCAGGACATGACTTCTCTTTGAAAGCAATACCATTAGAAATTAAACCTGAAACGTAAACAACAGAAGTGAGAAAATTACAGATGCACACGTGACTTTCCCGGGACTTGAACACAGAAAACCTCGTACAATAAACTAGCGCGCAACGCACTGAATTATGGAGGTCGGATTCAGAGAATCAAATTCAGATTTAATCAGTCAAATGTTACGCATGGTAGTGTTTACAACCTAAAAAAATTACAGGGCCTTCATTTTGAGTCACTTAAAACATATAAGCTTACATGGCCTACCATAGGGCTAATTGTGTGAAGAATTTGATGGAAATTGGTTGTTTTGTCCCTCAGATATGACATAAAAAACTTTATTTCCTTATTTGATGCTATCGTACAAAATTTCCAGAAAATGAGACTCTATTTACCATGCGTCTAATGTTTACTGTTTACATACAAATTTTGGATGAATTTGGTTAAATTCTTTAAGATATGTGTCAAACTTACTTAAAATATATATGATGCTGCCATTTTGAACATTGTTGTCGAACCTTTTTAAATCATAAAAGTTTACATGGACTTCTGTATCATTTATGGTGTGCACAATTTTTAGGAATTAGCTAAAATGGTCCAGTGCCACATTCCCGGGTAATCGGTTGATTGGTCCTGAAAATATTCGTAAAACCTCTTGTAATTTTCATATGACGATCTTCATAAATGGAGGACAAGAAAGTAATGAAGTAGCAGATTTGATGATTGTATACTGTCAATATACACTGAGGCGACAAAAGTCATGGGATACCTCCTAATATCGTGTCGGACCTCCTTTTTCCCGGAGAAGTGCAGCAAATCGACGTGGCATGGACTCAACAAGTCGTTGGAAGGCCCCCGGCAGAAATATTGAGCCATGCTGCCTCTAAAGATGCCCATAATTGCGAAAGTGATGCCGCTGCAGGAGAAAGTGCACGAACTGATTTCTCGATTATGTCCCATAAATGTTCGATGGGATTCATGTCGGGTTATCTTGATTGCCAAATCACTCGCTGGAATTATCCAGAATGTTCTTCAAACCAATCGCGAACAGTTGTGGCCTGAGAACATGGCGCATTGTCATCCATAAAAATTCCATCGTTGTTTGGGTACATGAAGTCCATGAATGGCTGCAAGTGGTCTCCAAGTAGTTGAACATAACTCTTTCCAGTGAATTATCGCATCTGTTGGACCAGAGGACCCAGTCCATTCTATGTAAAAACAGCCCACGGCATTATGGAGCCAACACCAGCTTGCACAGTTCCTTGTTGACAACATGGGTCTATGGATTCGTGGGATCAGCGCCACACTCGAACCCTACCATCAGCTCTTACCAACTTTAATCGGGACTCATCTGACCAAGCCACGGTTTTGCGGTCGTCTAGGGTTCAACCGATATGGTCACGAGCCCAGGAGAGGCGCTGCGGGCGATTCATGCTGTTAGTAAAGGCACTCGAGTCTGTCTTCTGCTGGCATAGCCCAGTGCAACCAAAGTTCGCCGCACTGTCCTAATGGACACGTCCGTCGTACATCCCACAATGTTTCCTGCGGTTATTTCACACAATGTTGCTTGTCTGCTAACACTGACCATTCTGCGCACACATCATTGGTCTCGGTCATTAAGTGCAGGCGGTCTGCCACTGCGTTGTTCATGGTGGGAAGTTATGCCTGAAATTAGGTATTCTCGGCACACTCTTGACACTGTGGATCTCGGAATGTTGAATTCCCTAACCATCCGAAATGGAATGTCCCATGCGTCTAGCTCCAACTACCATTCCGCGTTCAAAGTCTGCTAATTCTCGACGTGAGGCCATAATCATGTCAGAAACCTTTTCACATGAATCACTTGCCTACAAATGAAAGCCCAACCAATGCACTGCCCATTAAAACATTTTGTACGCGATACTACTGCCATCTGTATATTTGCATATTGCTATCCCATGACTTTTGTCACCTCTGTGTACAAAGTTAAGTTAATATAGATGACATAGCTTTGTAGATATAGCCCACAAACCTAAAATGATTTTATATCCGCCATTCTGAAAATAAGTGTGTTATAGTTAGAAAAAATATATATTAATATGGCCTACCACAGTTTATCTTAGCCGAATTTTGTAAGAGTGGGTTGATTGTTTCTCGAGATATGAAACATATATTTGATGGTTGTAATATGCATTGTCAGCATACAAAGATAAGTTGGAATTTGTTTCGTTTATAATATAGACTGAACTTAAATTTTTATATAGCCACCATTTTGAAAAAAATGTGCCTGACCTACTTAAAACATACCAGTTTACACCTCCTGCTGCAGTACTATTTGTTTGCCAAATTTGGTATTAATCTATCAATTGTTTCCTGAGATATGACATAAAAATTTTATTCGCCTGGTGTTATCTTGCAAATTGGCAGACACATATACGCCATGTAGATACAGTTGATAAAAGTAATATCTACTGACAACATACAATGATAAGTTTNTGCCTGACCTACTTAAAACATACCAGTTTACACCTCCTGCTGCAGTACTATTTGTTTGCCAAATTTGGTATTAATCTGTCAATTGTTTCCTGAGATATGACATAAAAATTTTATTCGCCTGGTGTTATCTTGCAAATTGGCAGACACATATACGCCATGTAGATACAGTTGATAAAAGTAATATCTACTGACAACATACAATGATAAGTTTGTAATGATAACATGGTTTCTACGATAAAGGGTTTAAATATAAAATAACTGAATGTATGCCACTATGAAAATAAGTGTCTGATGTACTTTAAAATGCAGTTTTGCATCATCTGCCACAGTACTACTTGTTTGCCAAATTTTATAGCAATTATTCAATTGTGTAACAAGTTATGACAAAAACCTTTTTTGCGTAACACCTATTACAGAATGGCGGACAAAATATGCTGCATGTAAATACATTTGGTAGTTGTAATATTTAATGCCAGAATACAAAGTTATGTTTGAATTGATTATACAATTTCGACGATAGAAAATAGTAAGTTTTATGGCTTTATGGCCGCCAATTTGAAAATAAGTGTCTGAGATTCTGAAAATAGATTACTGAAAATCATCTGCAACAATACTACTTATTTGCCAAATTTGGTAGAATTCTGTTCATGTTTTACCGAGATATGGCATAATAACTTTATTTATTCGTATGGTGCTAGCTTCCAAAATAGCTGACAAAAGTGTTTATATGTGTTGGTATATATGAAGTTTGTTACAGATACTGTCAGTATACAAAATTTGGTGGGAATTGTTTAAATAGTATTGTATATATAACAACTAAAACTAAAAAATATTATATGGCCGCCATTTTGAAAATAAGTACCTAATAAATTTAATGGCTTAATTTTTCTTGGTTTATTCTACATAGTACTACATACCTACTAAATTGGGTCAATATTGGTTAAATAGTTTTCGAGATATACATTATAAATATTTATTTCTTAATTTTGTATTTTTTTTTTCAAAATGGTTTATCAATAACAATATACATTTCAAAAGTTAATGCATACTTGATGCTTTGTTGGCATAAAACATGCTGTTTAAATAGGTTGAATGGTTTCCGTGATTAGACAGAGCAACCAAAATTTTAAAATGGCCACCATTTTAAAGTAAGTGACCGACGTGGTCGAAAACTATAAATGGCGGGTGTACTTACTACTTTTTGTGTGTGCACCCAGTTTGGTGAAATTGGGTTCACGCGTAAAAAATTTTAATGGTGGGAGACACACACAGAAGCATACACACACAGACTCACAGAAAAGAAAGTGATCTCATAAGCCTCTCTTTCCTCCTGAAAGTATGCTAAAAACACCAATACAATATTCCTGAAGCGATTTCTTTCCCAAAATTGGAGAAAATAAAAAACACGCCCATTTGTTGAGGTTAAAACCGTTTATGCTAGATAAACTATGCAAATTTTTTTGACAATGCTGATAAATTAATATCCGGTATTGCTAAAACAATTACTATTTCTTTACGTTGTACTAAAATGCACAATTTTGTATCATTTACGAAGAAAAATATTACTTATTAGACAAGAATAAAATGACTTTACAAGAGCTTCGCGTGATCGACCACGCCATTCAAAAGACACTAACATTGGGCAGCGTATGAAAGAATACTAGCCGTACAATTCTCATCTGATGAAATTGGTGATATATCTAAAAATTGTACCATCATTCAAAATTTTTTTCTTCATTTTTCTAAAATTCATTATTAGTAATACACAATTATATTATAATAATGCTTATTCCTTTTGGAGATATTATTTTTTATTCGGGTATAAATATTTTATATTAGAGAGACCAAAATTTCTGTGGATACAATTTATTTATATTTTATTTAGTGCCTTCCTACGATCATATACCGTAGCTGAATGCTATATACATGTTACACTCGCCCAAGATACCAGCTGTCACGTTGCTACTTCGTGTGCCTGCAGCGCGTCCAATGTAACTACACTGAAGAGCCAAAAAAACTGGTATAGGCGTCCGTATTCAAATAACAGAGGTATGGAACCAATCAAAGTAACGCGATGCGGTCGGCAACTAGATCGGTTACAGCTGCTACAATGGCAGGCTATCAAGTTTTAAGTGAGTTTGAACATGGTGTCATAGTCGGCGCAAGAGAGATGAGACATAGCATCTCCAAGGTAGCGATAACATTTGGATGTTCGCGTACGACCATTTCACGAGTGTACCGTCAATATCGGGAATCAGGTAAAACATCACATCTTCGACATCACTGTGGCTGGAAAAAGATCGTGAAAAGCGGAACAAGCGACGACTGAAGATAATCATTAAACGTGACAGACGTGCAACCCTTTCTCAAATTGGCGCAGATTGGATTTGTGGACTGGCCTGCAGGATTCATGGTGTGAATTGCCTCCTGCATACCTTCAGCCATTAGTCGAGTCCATGCCACGTCGTCTTGCGGCACTTCTGCGTGCTCGGGGAGCCCTAGACGATATTAGGCCGGTGTACCAGTTTTTTTGGCTCTTCAGTGTATATATACCCTGAATTTTTTAGAGATAGCTGGAACATTCCTTTCTAGCATATTTTCCAGGCGGTATGCTGTAAACATAAAAACAGCCTGTGCCTTTTGTTTCAGCATTCCAGAACCATCTAGCAGCAAGTATTGTAGAGTAAGTGCGCCTTACCAAGCGTGGTTGAAGGTAGTTGCCATGTTCATTCGACCTTCGAACATCGTACAAGTTAGAAGCAGAATTACTAATGTGCATTTC
Source organism: Clitarchus hookeri (assembly GCA_002778355.1). NCBI lineage: Eukaryota > Metazoa > Arthropoda > Insecta > Phasmatodea > Phasmatidae > Clitarchus > Clitarchus hookeri. The sequence continues at coordinate 643,225 of NQII01000238.1, read as the reverse complement.
GCACTTGTTTTTAAATCAGTATGTAGTCATCATGCTCGTATTTTATAAACACACCTCAAAAAGTTTGGAATATGCATAAAATAAAGCACAGAAATTGTGTGATACTAATGGTACCGATACAAAACGTGAAATTCAGCGTTTTTCTGAAAAAAAAAAAAAAATACCTTTTTCTAATATCAAAAACAAATAAACACTAAATAACAGCAACATTGACGTAAAGGTGTTTATGACTAGGGATGGTTCCCTTCTCCCCACTGCAGCTTAGTACCATGTATGGCCTCCATGTGCATTGTACAGGCCCCTAACTTGCTGTGGCATGCTTATAATCAATGTGTTGCTGTCATCTGCCGGATGAAGTTTCCATTCCATCTGGGCAGCTCTTATGAGATCTGGAAGTGTTTCTGGAGGGTGGGGACGATTAAAAACTGCTGTTTTCATTTCGTCCCATGCATTATCAATGCTTTAGTGCGCTCTTAGCTGATCACAAAAGAACTACAGAAACCCTACCATCCAAACTGCCTTATCGCACAATATTCCAAACTTTCGTGAGGTGTATATTTAATCTTTCTAATTGTGTAGTTGAGATACCCATTGAAGTAAAATTTGTTATTTATTGAAGTAGTGCAAACGATATTATTTAATTGTGTTAGTGTACGTACATTGCCTCTACTATGGGTAGTGTTGCTAAGTGAGAAATATTCATTTCCTGCTTTTCACTATTTAAAGGAAGAAATTCGACTTTGACATTTTGCAGAATCCAAGTTATATGGCAGGATCAGACGATGGCGTTTTCCTGACATTCTGCTCCGCCACCCATCATGCCAATAGCGGAATTTTATTTACTGACTGCTTCTTTCCTTATTGGTTAATATTGGCTTCTCGGCAGTTTTAAACTTTATTATTGGTGAAACACGTATTTCCCCATCATTATGAACGCTAAACACAAAAATTTAAAGTCCTAGTTCTGTGAACATTGATAGAAATATTTTCAGTTTCTCTGTGACTTACAAGTTACTCTTTGGCAATTAATTCGTCTAATAAACTTATAAAAAAGAATTAATTTGCTTTTTCTTTCACAATAATTTATTGTCATGTCATTCTTAAAGCTTATCATATTACATGGAGGTGACCCCCTTGTTACCTCTTACCACTGTATTTTGTATTCACTAATTTGCAATTATTTTTCATAATTTTTATTAAGGGTTTTGCTAACACCAGTCATGAATTGAAATTTTTTAAATTACTATACAAAATAAATTGTGAGGGATCCACAATATCTACTTTTTATTTTAATTTTTTAAGTAACGCTATGTTAAGCTATATGCTTTATTAAGAGGTTCTCCTTTTATCTTCTAACATTTTCAACCACGCAAACTGAAAATATATTGTTGACAACTGATTTGTTCGCATATTTAACTAACCAATAGCAGAGAAGTGGTAGCAGATCGCTGTGGTTAATTTCTTAGCCTTTGTTCGATTCACGAAATTTATTTTCACGATTCATGCTTCATATTTATTCACGTTAATGTGTGTTGAACCAATGCTTTTCGTTGGCATAAGAACGGGTTAGACTTGTCGATATAAGTTATTTTTAATTTAATTACATAGTGTACGGTGTTCGCACTTTTCCGCCATCGACATTTATTCTGTTGTTCTAAAGTCCCTTGTTTGATTCAGTACAACCATCTTATGTCAATCATGACGTGTTTTGTTTGCATTATCTTAACACGGATAAATAGATAGGTTTGGTAGGTTCAAGCACAGGATTAATAGAGTTGGAGGCTGGAGCCACCAGCCAACTCGCATGACAAGATGGTCGCGGCCGGCAGTCGGCGGCCTGGGACGGACATGTTGTCGACAAAATGGCCTGTTTCACCCCTCCGCGATGCGAAAGCCAAAAAGTCCTCAGACGAGATAGAGGATTCGGTGCTCTTAGCGGAATGAGTCTCTTAATACTCAGAGCAGTAAAGGAGGAATGGATGCTCCGAGCCAGGTCCAGTGGATTGGAAAGGTTCAGAGGTCATGGTCCCCTCCGACCATCATCCTGCACCTACCACGTCCTCACTCCCCTACCTATACCCCTCCCCATCTCACAAACCC